>LBNU01026615.1:0-11447 GCA_014162995.1 Artemisia annua | reverse complement strand
TTTTATCCCTTTTTTTTTTTTTTTTTTTTTTTTTTTTTTTTTTTTTTTTTTTTTTTTTTTTTTTTTTTTTTAATAAAAGTTGAAATTCTATCTGCTGCAGCTGTTTGTTTTATAAAAGTATTTGGTTACCTACATATAAATCTAATGTTATAGTATAAGGGGGTGTTTGTTTAAGCTTATATATATATGGGCTTATGAGCTTATTTGATTTCGGCTTATATTTCATAAGCTTCAATGTTCCAGCTTATTTGGAGACTTGTGGGCTTATATAGCTTTATAATGATATACTAGTAATAATAAACTTATATAAGCCCACAAGTCTCCAAATAAGCTGGAAAATTGAAGCTTATGATATATAAGCCGAAAAACAAATAAGCTCATAAGCCCATATATAAGGTTAAACAAACACCCCCTAAGATTACGAAAAAGCTAAATGATTCATTTAGTGAAGTATGTATTTTGGCCACAAAGGAAACACGAGAAACATAAAAATATGTATATTGGGTATGTCTCATAAAACTGGCGGGTAGGTGTTTGTTTTATATATGTGTTTGGTAACCTAGTTGTATATGTAGGTTTATACTGCAAGTTTACTGTGACGTGTCGTTTAGCTCATTAAACTCCGCATTGGAGTGGTTAGTTCATAGGGGTTTAAGAGTTGAAAAAAAGGTAAGTTCATCCTCATAAACCTATGAGATAGAGGGTATGTTTGGCGAATATAGCGGTAACAAGAAGCAGTATAAAATTACCTAAAATTAGGAAAAAAACTAATGTAGCATTTGAAAAGTAGTGTTTACAAAAGATAAGCGGTGATAAGTGCTTGTTGCTAAGCAAGCTTTTAATTCAAAACGTTGAACGCTTTTAAATGTTGCGTGCCAAACATACCCTTTAAGAAGTAATTGGAAAATAGAATAAAGAGAGTTTGAGTTTTGCAGGGGAATTTTTTGTAAAAGAACTGTTTTGAACTCGGCTTTTGTTTTAGCTTTAGGTTTAGAGGTAAGCTCCTATATAAGAATAGCTTCTATTGGTTGGAAGAGATGAGATTTATATTTTCAAAAATTGAACTCCTAAACGGTAAGCTATTTGAAGGGTGCTTGTTTCAGCTTTTATAAGCTTAACCAACAATGGACTTATTTTATTTAGTCAAAATAAGTCCATTGTTGGTTAAGCTTATAAGTTTAGACTTTTTGAGCGTATAGAAAGGGGGTTGTTTAAGGCTTTAAGCCCCTTTCTGTGGCTTATGGGCTTATAAGATTAGCTTATATGAGCTTGTTCGTCATAAGCCATAAGCTACTTTTATTGAACATAAGATAAAGCCCGTAAAAAATAAGCTTAGTTAAGCACGTGTTTAGTTTATTTGTCCGTCTTATGCGAGTATTGAAAATTTGAGAAGCCTATAAGCTCAATTTTTAGGACTTATGAGATCGACTTAAATTGATAAGCTTATAGGCTCTTAATTGGCTTTTAAAAGTTCATTACGCCCATAAGATGCAACTCACAGTTCTAGCATCAGAGTTTTACGTCCGTGTTTGCTTTTTAAGAATATAATATAGTTGCTCGGGTTCATTAAAACAATATAAAACATAAACTATCTTGATTAATGATGAGTTATGTATTCTAAGTAAATAACCATATAATCTTGTTCACATTCGTCTGTCTTCTAACATAAAGAAACTTCTCGCTGAATGCTGAACTTTCTGTTTGTTTACACATTCAGAGTTGTTTTTCACGTATCTGTCACTTCTTTTATTTTTGAAAATCTTATGCTAAACATCATTAAATGTGTAATTTCACTTTTATCGTTATCTGTTTATAGCGTTAGTGCTGTTTTCACCAAGCATGGTTTTTACTTCTCGTTATATATACTTGTACAGTTGTCACAGTCATTAAGTTTTAACTCAGTTGTGTGTTCTTGTGATAGCTTACGGAGCAAATTCTATCTAGGGTGCCACAATCGCCTTCAAAATCAATAATCTTCGATTTGCATCGAATAATAAATGCACTGATATCTAAAGGACTTGTGAAGCATCCGGATATGAATGTAAGTATGTCAGCTGCATGTTGCATCTGTGAGATTTTAAGAATTACGGCACCCAATACCCCTTATAACCACGAGCAGATTAAGGTATGAAACATCTCACCGACTTTTCAATAAAACCTTTGCATCATATTTAGAGCATAATGTACATGTACTATAGTCGCAAGTACTAGTAACTGTTTTCCTTGTCGTTGGTGCACAGGAGTTTTTTGAAGTGGTAGTGACGTCGTTTGAGAAACTATCTTCTGTATCTGGTGGATACTATGGTAAGATGAATAAAGTTCTCCAACTATTTAGCAAAGCTCGGTTGCCATTACTGATGTTGGACCTGCAGATGNAAAACTAATGCTTCTTCAAGTAGCGTTTAATTCAAAACGTTGAACGCTTTTAAATGCTGCGTGCCAAACATACTCTTTTAGAAGTAAATAGAATAAATAGAGTTTAAGTTTTGTGGGGAATGTTTTTGGAAAAGAACCGGTTTAAACTCGGCTTTTGTTTTGGCTTTAGGTTTAGAGGTAAGCTCCTATATAAGAATAGCTTCTATTGGTTGGAAGAGATGAGATTTGTATTTTCAAAAATTGAACTCCTAAAAGGTAAGCTATTTGAAGGGTGCTTGTTTCAGCTTTTATAAGCTTAACCAACAATGGACTTATTTTATTTAGTCAAAATAAGTCCATTGTTGGTTAAGCTTATAAGTTTAGACTTTTGAGCTTATAGAAAGGGGGGTTTTGTAAGCCCCTTTATGTGGCTTATGGGCTTATAAGATTAGCTTATGAGTTTGTTCGTCATAAGCCATAGGCTACTTTTATTGAACATAAGATAAAGCCTGTAAAAATAAGCTTAGTTAAGCACGCATTTAGTTTATTTGTCCGTCTTATGGGAGTATTGAAAATTTGAGAAGCCTATAAGCTCAATTTTTAGGACTTATGAGATCGACTTAAATTGATAAGCTTATAGGCTCTTAATTGGCTTTTCAAATTTTCATTACGCCCATAAGACGGACAAATAAGCTAAACAAACACCCTTCCAAGTAAATAACCATATAATCAAAAGATGCAACTCACAGTTCTAGCATCAGAGTTTTACGTTCGTGTTTGGTTTTAAAGTAAATTTATATGCTCGTGTTCATTAAAACAATATACAAACATAAACTATCATGATTAATGATGAGTTATGTATTCTAAGTAAATAACCATATAATCTTGTTCACATTCGTCTGTCCATAAACAAACTTCTCGCTGAATGCTGAACTTTCTGTTTGTTTACACATTCAGAGTTGTTTTTCACATATCTATCACTTGTTTTATTTTTGAAAATTTTATGCTAAAAAATCATTAAATGTGTAATTTCACTTTTATCGTTATCTGTTTATAGCTTAGTGCTGATTTCAACAAACATGGTTTTTACTTCTTGTTATATATACTTGTACAGTTGTCACAGTTATTAAGTTGTAACTCAGTTGTGTGTTCTTGTGATAGCTTACGGAGCAAATTCTATCTAGGGTGCCACAATCGCCTTCAAAATCAATAATCTTCGATTTGCATCGAATAATAAATGCACTGATATCTAAAGGACTTTTGAAGCATCCGGATATGAATGTAAGTATGTCAGCTGCATGTTGCATCTGTGAGATTTTAAGAATTACGGCACCCAATACCCCTTATAACCACGAGCAGATTAAGGTATGAAACATCTCAACGACTTTTCAATAAAACCTTTGCATCATCTTTAGAGCATAATGTACATGTACTATAGTCGCAAGTAACTGTTTTCCTTGTCGTTGGTGCACAGGAGTTTTTTGAAGTGGTAGTGACGTCGTTTGAGAAACTATCTTCTGTATCTGGTGGATACTATGGTAAGATGAATAAAGTTCTCCAACTATTTAGCAAAGCTCGGTTGCCATTACTGATGTTGGACCTGCAGATGGACGGACACAGATTAATAGTTCGCCTATTTAAACATTTTTTAGATGTTTCCGAGTAAGAAATCTATTCTTGTTCTATCAACTTGAAAGTTAAACTGCGTTCATTGCATAGTCTTTGACACTTCCAACTGTATAATGGCTAGTGTAGTCACTGAGTTTTTCTTCGTTCTGACTATTTAAGCTCCAATCCCACTGCCATTGTACTTGAAATGGAGAACATTATGTCCATGATCATAGAGAAAAACGAGGAGTTTGCATACGTTCTTCCAACTCTCGTAATTACAAGTTTGAAAAAAGATAACCAGGTGATCATTATGTTGCTGACCTTTACCAAAGAAGGTTCTTAATCCATCACTAATTACATCATATGATATACCATTGCAGATTGCTTCACCTGTTTGTTGGCAATTTGGTAAAAAAGCTCTCATGATCTGTGCTACTAAACTCAAACTGCATCCCCCAGATATGGTACGAGATATGAGCATTGCTGTGTATGATTATGCGCAGATGGTTGCGCATATATGTAAAACTGCATCAGAAGATAACGTGATGGTATTTGTTACTTTTGGTTAAATATATTGCCTATATCCCAAAATGGTCGTGCTATGTGCAATAATCACATTTCTTTTCCAGGAGGTTAATATGGTGCAGACTCTAAGGCATTGTCAAGAAGCATCAATGCCATCAAACTCTGCAACAGAGTTGAATGTAAAACGCAAGAGAAATGACGAAAAGGTATTATGTTGCTTCTGAAAACTAACCTAGTTAAAGCTGTAAAATTGGACCAGGCTGGTCTGGTTTAGGGGTGTGCAATTGTGTAAAACTGGAACCGACTGGACGGAACCATGATCAAACTGAAACCAGAAAATGAAAAGTATTGGGACCGAGAAGTAACTGGACCGTTTACTAGTTTGTGTTCAATTTCTGTCCCCGTTCCAAGGCGGGACGTGAACCAGACTCAAAATTTTGTGCCAGTGTCTCGAGCCTAATCGTTTCATTAAATAACGTTGTTATAGTTATAATAAAAGAAAATTTATGGTTGTGGACTGCACCAGAACCGAACTAGGCGAGTACCATATTGGATCTAGTACCAGATTTTTGGTATAGAAGATTAGAAGGAATTGAAAACCGCAGACCGAGTATACTAGTTCCGTACAGTACGGTTGCGGTTTGGTTTACGGTTTTGACCTGAGTTCTGAGTGACGGGTTGGTTGACTGGTCAAATCGGGTCTGTTTATAACGGGTCAAAACAGGTTGGACCGATTGGCAAACACTTATTTGTCTTTTCTTTTCTAAAGTCTTGCAACCAAGGCAAATCGACTCATTCACCTATAAATGGTTCCAAAATGCCACCTCCTCTGAAAACAAACACGGACAACTCTTCATTATAAATTCTGAAACTAATTTTTGGAATTTACAAATCTATACTGATTCAGGCACAATCTGTTGCTGAAGTTTTGGTGGGCAGGAGGATAAAAGTTTGGTGGGCTAAAGATGAAATGTAAGTATCATAGTACTTAGAGTGAGATTCATAAATCTTTATGGGTCGTTTAATGTGAATTATCTATTGGTGCAGGTATCGACAAGGAGTTGTGAAATCCTTTGACTGTGTATACAACTCATATAAGATGCACAAGGTCTGAAGTTGACAAACATTTGCTCCAAAGTGTTGAAAAGCGTTTTGTTTATACTTTATATGCTGAGTTAGCTTTGTTCATATATCCTTTTAGGTATTGTTCGATGATGATGGCATTGAAGTATTCTTTGACCTCAAGCGGAAACGATGGATGTTGTTTGAAGATGTGTCTACTGTATGTATCCTCCCCTATCTTTTAACATTGAAACTTCAAATGGACAAAACTAGGTCAATTGAGCTTTGTTTTGTTAGTCTTCTAAGTTTTTGTGGGCGCACAATGAGTCCAAATGGAATCTGATCGGGCTGTGTTTGACGTGGTGAAATAATATGGGAGAGATACGTATTCAATACTTTTTAAGCTTGAACCCACAACATCAGTATTGTAATAAGTTTGATTCATTTGATGCTACATGTTATTTAAGATATTGGTTATTACGTTATTCAAAAGAAAATGGAAGAAAAATCGTGTCAATGCAGCCCGCTTGATCTATTACTCAACCCCGATCCAACTGCTTTGCCACCTGTAATCTATGTCTGTTTTGTACAGATGAGAAAGGCAGTGCCTATAAAGGTTTCGCCTCCTGAATCTGGCATAATTTGTGTCCAAGGCTACAAGGTGAAGAGCATCAATGCACCAATTCTTAAAGCCATTTTCAAGAAACACGGTGACATTGCAGCAAAATGTGTATTCCCAGATGCTATGAGAACGTATTTACTTGAGGCTGTTTGTGAAATTGTCGGGCGAATTGAAACCAATGATGTTACTAACATCATTTCTAAGATGAAAGAAATAGAGGACCAAGTGTCAGTTGCAGAGGTAGCAAAAATTAATGTGGCGTGGCTTCGAGCTTACTTGGACACCATACATAAAATGAACGAAGCCCAAAAAAAGTCAACTTCACTTCTGGAAACAAAGACAAAAACCAGTTTGGTCAAAATGGCAGCGAAAACTGATGTGAAAGAGAGCTATGACGAGTTTGTGGCTGCAAGAAATCGGTTAATTAAGGCAAAAAAGTGTGTGAAAGTACTCGAACTTGTAGAAAAGAAGCTAAACGACAATCTTTTGGAATCGAAGGCTGAAAAGGACTCGTGGACAAGACAACCAATTATATAAGATAATAGATCATGCTAGACGTATATTGTGTAGTGATTATTAGGAAATCCTATGGGTCGCACGATTACATGTTGACCCCCTTTTTGCCAGTCACTTAATTTTTATGCACATAGCTCGTTTCTAAAATACTTGGGGAGCTGGGATTAGGTTGATTTTACATCATCTTTTTCTGATATGGTTGTTAACGACACACGACCTGAGTCTACTACATTTGGCACGTGTTTTCTCATGGTGGCGGATTTAAAATGTTCTTTTTTATTACATGGGTTCTCTTATTGGTTTGGAGCATTTAGGCAGCTACAATTAAAAATTCATGAGCTTTGCCTGTATGTGATCGTTGAATAATGTTGCATGCTGCTCTACTTGCTCATTGCTTAATGGTTTTGACGTGCTACATGGATGCCTATTTTCATCGTGGACGTGTGATCATCTACGCGCAAAGTAAACAATTGTTGACTCCATCTTTTGGTTGTCAAATAATAATTGTTACCATCATTGCCTCATTGGCAAAGACATGTCCCATACACATTATAAGGAGTGATATAATTTCTGAAGAGCATGAAATGACCACATTTATGAGAAGAGAGGGGAAGCCATAGTGTAAATTATAAAATTGGGTTAAGTGTTTGTATCTATAAGTTAGTTGTGGCCAAGATTTATATTCGTGACAAAGTATTAAGAGAGAAATACAAACAATCCCACATAGAATAAAGAGAAGAAATTTTGCTACTTAATATACAACATTGTGATTGCACCGTATAAATTAAGATTAGTATTGAGTTTTCGTGGGATATGTTGTTGTTGATGTTGGTTGCTTGACTCAAGTTGAATAGCAAAGATTAGTAACAATATACCTGTGAAAACCTATATGAAATCTTATTTTTTTTCATATTATTTTAAAAAGATTCGATGTAATGACCCATTAGCTGAAAAATTTATATATATTCATGGTTTTTTATTTTTTTTTCATATTATTTTAAAAAGATTCGATGTCAATGACCCATTAGCTGGAAAATTTATATATATTCATGGTTTTTCCATATTAGTGGTATATATAGTACATTCTTTTCCATATTATTTAACAAAGACTCGATGCCAATAACCCATTAGCTATATATTTCCATATTAGTGGTATATATACTACATTCTTTTTCATATTATTCAGGATTTTTCCATATTTGTGGTATATATACTATATTCTTATACGATTTTTTATTTTATTTTATTTGACAAAGACTCGATGTCAATGATCCATTACCAGAAAATTTTCTATACATTCATGATTTTTTTCCATATCAGTGGGTATATATACTACATTCATGAAACTGTTGGAAATGTGGTTATCGTTTAATATGTAAATGTCTAGAATCGAACGCGAGACCTCGAGATTGCACACGATACAAATGAGTATTAAGGAAAAATAATAAATGTATATTTATATTTATTATTAGACACAAGAACATAACGACCGTTAGTGTTNAAAACAAAAACCAGTTTGGTCAAAATGGCAGCGAAAACTGATGTGAAAGAGAGCTATGACGAGTTTGTGGCTGCAAGAAATCAGTTAATTAAGGCAAAAAAGTGTGTGAAAGTACTCGAACTTGTAGAAAAGAAGCTAAACGACAATCTTTTGGGATCGAAGGCTGAAAAGGACTTGTGGACAAGACAACCAGTTATATAAGATAATAGATCATGCTAGACGTATATTGTGTAGTGATTATTAGGAAATCGTATGGGTCGCACGATTACATGTTGACCCCCTTTTTGACAGTCACTTAAGTTTTATGCACATAGCTCGTTTCTAAAATACTTGGGGAGTTCGGATTAGGTTGTTTTTACATCATTTTTTTCTGATATGGTTGTTAACGACACACGACCTGAGTCTACTACATTTGGCACGGGTTTTCTCATGGTGGCAGATTTAAAATGTTCTTTTTTATTACATGGGTTCTCTTATTGGTTTGCAGCATATCAAACTAGGAACATTTAGGCAGCTACAATTTAAAATTCATGAGCTTTGCTTTACTATATGTGATGTTGAATAATGTTGCATGCTGCTGTACTTGCTCATTGCTTAATGATACAAAGTTGTGCATATTTCTCTTATGTTTAGGATGGTTTCGACGTGCTACATGGATGCCTATTTTAACCGTGGACGTGTGATCATCTACGCGCAAAGTAAACGATTGTTGACTCCATCTTTTGGTTGTCAAATAATAATTGTTACCATCATTGCCTCATTGGCAAAGACATGTCCCGGGACATGGAATTACTAATCAACTAAAGGGAGTGTACAACTTTCTGCTTATAATTATAAACGCAGCAACTGTGAAAACACACAAAACAAAAACACAATATACGATTATACATGTCGCCCGGTCTAAGGAGTGTTTGGGATTGTTTATCTATAATTACTTGCCGACGAAATAAGCATTTTGAATAATGAAGCCGAGACAGCTTTTATGTTATTAATGTCAGTGTTTAAATAAGTGCTATAAAATCAAATAAGCAAATTAGAATATCACTATACACATTTATACCATGAAAAGGGTCCTCTAAAATCACACAAAAACATTCAACAAAATCAACAGCTAAACTTGATAATGTGATTTACATAAAGGGTCTTTATAAGAAGGTCTAAAAGACCTTTTTTGTAGTAGTGCCCATACACATTATAAGGAGTGATATAATTTCTGAAGAGCATGAAATGACCACATTTATGAGAAGAGAGGGGAAGCCATAGTGTAAATTATAAAATTGGGTTAAGAGTGTTTGTATCTATAAGTTAGTTGTGGCCAAGATTTATATCCGTGACAAAGTATTAAGAGAGAAATACAAACAATCCCACATAGAATAAAGAGAAGAAATTTTGCTACTTAATATACAACATTGTGATTGCACCGTATAAATTAAGATTAGTATTGAGTTTTCGTGGGATATGTTGTTGATGTTGGTTGCTTGACTCAAGTTGAATAGCAAACATTAGTAACAATATACCTGTGAAAACCTATATGAAATCTTATTTTTTTTCATATTATTTTAAAAAGATTCGATGTAATGACCCATTAGCTGAAAAATTTATATATATTCATGGTTTTTTTATTTTTTTTCATATTATTTTAAAAAGATTCGATGTCAATGACCCATTAGCTGGAAAATTTATATATATTCATGGTTTTTCCATATTAGTGGTATATATACTACATTCTTTTCCATATTATTTAACAAAGACTCGATGCCAATAACCCATTAGCTATATATTTCCATATTAGTGGTATATATACTACATTCTTTTTCATATTATTCAGGATTTTTCCATATTTGTGGTATATATACTATATTCTTATACGATTTTTTATTTTATTTTATTTGACAAAGACTCGATGTCAATGATCCATTACCAGAAAATTTTCTATACATTCATGATTTTTTTCCATATCAGTGGGTATATATACTACATTCATGAAACTGTTGGAAATGTGGTTATCGTTTAATATGTAAATGTCTAGAATCGAACGCGAGACCTCGGGATTGCACACGATACAAATGAGTATTAAGGAAAAATAATAAATGTATATTTATATTTATTATTAGACACAAGAACATAACGACCGTTAGTGTTTTCCGTTAAATGACTAACGATGGAACGTTTATGTGAAATACGTAGGGAAAAAAATTTATAGAGAGAGGAAGAGGACAGAAGGTGTGATAGGTGATATTATGTAGGAGAAGTACATATGAAGATATTATCTATGTAGGACCACACATATAAGTGGAGCCTGTGTTGGGAATGAGTTGAGCTCAATTCTGTTAGTAACCGAGCGAAAGGGGAGAGGGGCACTTCGCGAGAGACCCGGAATCTTGTGGCTCCCAAGTTTTTCTTTTATTAACCAGGTAATAATTAAACAAACTCAGTGGTTTCATATTTTAGTTCATCATACCTTTTATATGCATTACACTATCAATAACCCTAAAGTTTTACTGTTCTTCTCACCAATATCTATTGGTTTCCAAAATATATGAATGCCTGCGATTAACTCATCAGTGCGCCTTAAGACCTAGGGTTTTCCGGATCATTTTTCTGTTTATTACAAGTATAAATTATTATTATTTCAACTTGTTAAATATTTACTTGCAGCTTAACGCTTAATATGGGTTTCTGAGAGAGAGTCAGCATTGTCTGTACAATATACTGAAAGAGTAAATCGGAGCTGGTAATATAGATACCAACGCTCAATATGGCCGTGGAAGTTCAGATCTGTATCAAAATCCGATCGTTAAAAACAAAATAAGACTGGTAAGGGGGTGGGAATTGAGAACGATTGATCTTCACTAAATGCGACTGGGATTAGGGTTCTTACATCTGGTTCGGAATCGCGGATGTGTTTTGCTTAATCAAGAATTGCTTGAGGTATCGTTTTTATCACCAGACCAGACGCGAAAAGCATTTAGATTCTAATGTATACGTACTATCCCTCTATTATGTCCTCAATCTATGATTTGAATGTACTTGAGTCCGATGTGGTGTAGGATCCCGCAGGGTTTATGAGGTGCGTACGTGATTTTGATATTGAGTTGGGCCTTCCTATATGATTGTCATGATTACAAAAGTTCTACAGTGGCGATCACGAGCCGGATGTATAACATGTAGAATTGTTTACTAAAACAAGTAAAAAGACGGTATCTTTGATTGGTGTTTTAAAGTGATAGCATACCGCGGAAGTGTGTATTAGTC
>LBNU01026614.1:68988-85160 GCA_014162995.1 Artemisia annua | reverse complement strand
AGGCATTACACAAATACAAATCACACCACTATAGGAAACTAAGGTTTCTCATATTATCCAGGTTGCATGTTGGAGCCATTCACCCGTTACACTTGACATTACTTGATTGCCTACATACACCACTCATCTGAGGTGAGTCTTTAGTCCCACACTTTTTACATGTTTTACAAACTATGTGGGTGGGATACATGCTACACTATATGAACACAAGTATTTGAACAACTATTTTCACTATGGTATGCTGTACAACTATTGCATAAGACACATGCCTACTTGAAAGTCCCTTCTATCATGAACCTTGGTCACTTGCGAGTGAACGCGAATAACTGTGAATAGATCTATTGGTGCTTGACAGACCCATTTGTTCTAGCCCACACCTGGTAGACAAATGCACTATTATTTGATACACTAGGAGAACTGGCAAACTCCTCACCCAAGGGCAAACTTATACTGTGTTGATGCCATTACACGGCTCACATACTTGTTAACGTTTTGTTCATGAGACTTATGGCAATATGCATACGGAACAAACTACTATTTACTTATGAAATACTTGGAATGTGTTCATCTGCTTTTAAATATAAACGCTATAGATTCACTCAATACTTTTGTTGACTTTTAGCATGTATCTCATGTAATTGAAGCAAGCTCAGGAGGCATGGAGTGGGCATTTGACCTTTGTGTCGGTGGTGTAATATTCACAAACAGTCATTTTCAATTAATAATGTGATGTATTAAACATTGAACATCCTTGCATTTGAATTCAATAAAATGAACTCAAAAAGGTCTCTTTGAGTCGTTTTCTATAATTATGACTGTGATCCTCTACGTAACAGCCAATTAAGTCTTCCACTGTTAAACAAATTTTGGGGGTGTTACAATAGCAAACCCTAAGTTTTAGTTCATCAAAACACTAATAAATTTAAAAGATTAACACAAGTGTAAAAACTTACCCTCATTTTGTTGAAATATTGGTTTTCATCTTAAAAATCGTTTGAAAGTACTTGAAATTTGGTAAAAACCGTCGGTGTTATGTGTGTGTATTTTTGAGTGTTTTTCTAACTTTAGCGCGTAATGTCAAAATGTTCAGTTTTTGAGTTATAAAGGCTTCCCTCGCTAAAAACTCGGCGATCTTTAATAAAAGAGCGGCGACTATTTCTGCAACTTTTCTTACAGTGTGCTATGATCTTCTAGAGGATTAACAAGTAATAAACTAACAATAAAAGCAATCATATAAACATTCACAATTGTTGTTCATTCATCTCTTTCAAGAGGCATACTCATCAAGCATAAGCTTGAGATACAACTTATTCAAAATTTTGTAAAATAACATAGAAAATAAAAATAAAAGAGGAGCATTGTTTCAACTCCATTTCCTGGGTGTTAGTTTGGTGTTTCAAGCAGTGAAATGCTCTGGTGACATAATGTCACCAAGCTTGTAAGAACCAGATGGTTTCCTCTTAGTATGCTTAGTCTCAAATCCTTTTTCAAACCCATTTCCATATGGGTCAACAATCTTTATGTTGACATGCCACTTCCTATCTCCTTCTCCTTTAGTGATACCCCCTCAATAATTTGGAGTCCAATCTGTATTTTTAATTGACAATGGAAATGCACCAAGTAAGGCAGTAATCTTCTTCCATACACAAATATTCTTGAATGGATTTAAATATTCTTGTTCAGCCAATGGTCTTTCCATGGGGTCCTCAAAATCATAATACTTAGGGCGAGTAGGTCCAAACATGGGTTTACCATTCTCATCCCTTTTTGGTGTGAATTCGTCCTCATCTTCAATGTCACTATCATCTTCCTTAGTCCTTTTAATCTTTGCAGTTTCAAAATGGTGGTGAACCACCCCATCAAAAGTTGTTAACCTTTTCTTCCTTGTATCAAGTATTGATCCTAGAGTGTGAATAAAACTTCTTCCAACAACAAGTGGAACATGCTTATCAATAGGGACATCAAGTAGCAAAAAGTTGGCTAGGATTGTGTGTGTGCTAACTTGACATAAAACATCTAGCAACCTCCCCATTGTTTCAGCCTAGGACATATCAAGCATCCTAATCTTATCAATCTTAGGTTTGACTTTCCCTCTTTCAAGTAACTCATAAATTTTGTAAGGCATCATATTGATGTTTGAACCTGTATCAGCCAAGGCATAGTAAGTTAAGTCACCCTCCAAATGTATTGGTAACACAAAACATCCTGGATCATCAAGTTCCCTATGTACTTTGTGTCCTCTAACAACATGTGTAGCAGTTTCTTCCTCATTCTCATCTTCTATTTCTCCATCCATCTTAAGTCTATCCATGAGAATACTATCTAGAATCTTTTTGTGTTTATCTGCATGTTTCAAGGTTTCAATAATTGGTCTTTTCTCATTTAGTAAAATTATCCTAGCATACACATCAGCTTCCATCTCTTCCTTAGTAAGCTCATCTCTAGTTATTGGTCGGTTTATGGTTAATGAAGGTCCTTCATCTCCATACTTCATTTTGTAAATTGGTTGTGGTTTGTTTTTCAGTCTCCTACTTTTTCCCATCTTGCATACTAATTCAGGTGCTTCTAAGGTAAGTGTATATTTATTGTTTGGGAGTGGTGGCAAATCATCTTCACAAATTCTAGCTAGTAACTCATCCAAACCCTGCAAATCATTGTCTATCATTGTTGCATCAGGCCAAATGGTCAGCAAACCATTAGCAAAGTCCACAATGCTTCTAGCCAATCTTAGGAAAGGTGTCCCGAGAATTACATTAGGTTCCCATTCGTTTTCATTTGGGTTAACATAGAATTCTACCAGGAACAACTCTTCCTTCAAGCTCACTAAAAGTTTCTTAGTGACAATCATACTGCCATTTTCTTTTTTTTCAATCTGCGCTCCCAGCCTTTTACAGAACTCTTTGTGTAGCAAATTTCTATTGTGATCAAGGTCTGCAACTACATCATAAGCATACATCTCCTCCACAAAACAAGGGGTGAGGAATTTCAAACAATCTGGGGTGTCAATTTTCCCAAAAGTGTGCACTCTTTGCTCATTTTTCAACCCACTATCAACTGTGTCTGATTCAGAATTGTTGTTCTCTCCTATACTTTCTGACTCATCAATCCATCCACGGCTATTCTCCAATTCCAACCATTTTCCTAGCCTATCATTATGATCCATGGCTAACATAGCTAAAATGTGCACAAACATCAAATTAAACATTAGTAGGTTAGTCAAATAAGTCATAAGTTCATAATCATAATCCAATACCTTCATATAAGTTATATATGTCAAGATATGAATCTGTTTAATCATCATAGATAAGAAACAAGCTTTTTGCAGAAAAGTTCGGCGTGCTTGTATAAAAGTGCGGCGGTTACGTGGTATTTTGGCCGTTACATTTAAAATTTTCCAGAAGTACGGCGAGTTTAGGTAAAACATCGGTGTGTTTCTGGGTTTTTTCAGTCTTCCATAAGAGATATTATCATTCATTAATTTAGATATCATTTGATAACATGTTGCAATTAAATTCTCATCTATAATAGCAATCCAATATAACATTTTCAAGCAAACAATTAAAAAGTCAAAGCAAAATATTTTTGTATTTTTGATTTTAATGTGCATTATATACTCATGCTATAATTCAGATAGTAAAAACAAAAGAAATAAAAGTCCTATGCTCTCAAAATCTGGAATAAACATTATACAAGTTTGTTTTTGGGGTTTTGTGAAATCAAATCCAACTACTCTTCACTGTATCAAAAGCTCGGTGGTTTTTGTCTGAAAAACCGGCGCTCTTTGTATCCTAGAAACGAAATTTTCTCAACTTCAAGTAAAAATTCTTGGTATATAAGTAAATTTTCTTTTTGCAAACTAACAATATGATTCAAACTAGCCTCCCCGGCAGCGGCGCCAAAAACTTTGATGTGTTTCGAAAGCTTTATATTTATTAAACTAGTTTCACCATTTTTCTTTTTACACAAAACACATGGGTAAAAGTATAACCCCCGTTTATAGCAAAGGTTTGAGGTAAGACCAGGTCGTCCCAAGAGAGGATGTTGTTTCTTATTGCTAGCTATAGGTAACAAAATTAAGTTCAAATGATTGTCACTTATCACTAAAACCGTTTTTGTTGGATTTAAGTTCTTTGAAATGTTTTCCCAATTTATATTAAAAGTATGTTTATTCAAGGCAAAGCACATGAGAATAATGAGAAGTATCACAGAAGTTACATGGACAATGCATAAGAGTAAAACATGATGGTTGATCACATTAACTAATATATCTATCCTATGTAAGAGAATCTCCTTTCGGCCTTTGATTCTAGATACACAGAATGCATAAAGTTTGGTCCAAGTATGAAGTATATAATATGCATTTCCTCTAGTCAAGTCGTTAGACTTTAAACTAGCCATTAAACGTATCATAGTTAAGGTTATCGTTTGTTTTACTAAGCAATTCTCACAAGCATAGCTATGAATTGTTATAGACAGACAATTCATAATATAACCAACATGATTGAATCTTTCGACCTTTAGGCAATCACTATGATCAATCAATACAAACGATAGAACACTAAACAATGACATATCAAATGCAAGTAACATAGATTCAATATTCATAACATCATTCTCATAACAAACATGGCTCAAATGCCTTAAACAAACATAAGGTTACTACTCCATATTATTCATATAGTTAAACACGTAAACAAGTGTTTCTAGCATTATAACGAAATTATACCGAAAGTATTCAAGCTCCAAGTGGTTCTCCAAGTGTGGTTCCTTCTACTTAGCTAGTGGTTTTGGTGAAAACCACTACTAACTGCTTCTATGATCAAGTGTTTTTGTTGTTGTTGTGTCTCTTTTAAAACTTCGAATTAGGCTCCTATTCATAGAGTAGATGCAACCCTAACTCATCCCTGTACGTTTTTGACAAGCAAATGATTGGTCTTGCCGTTTAAGTTAGCTCATTAATGTAGAAAGTATAACTGTCATGTGAAGTACGCCGCGCATGTTGTGTAAAACCGGCGAGCTTTATCTTGCGTAACCGGCGCTTATATTCTATAAAACCGGCGTACTTTATGTTTGACTCGTAGATATATAGTTGACCAAAGATGCCCGTAAGCGGCGCTCTTCCTTCATATAAGGGCGTGCTTTAGTCCAAACTATGTCTTTTCCTTTTATGTTCACAAAGTCATCTAACTCGTGTATTCCTCGTTACTTTCATCAGACCTTTGTCCTGCAAATATATCTATAGTACATATAAAGCATGAATGACTCTCTCTCCAAAATTTTAAGACTTACAAAAAAATTAAGCATGCTTTACAACACTTTAATGCACCCAATTTTCTGAATTACAACAAAGTAAGAATATTGTACAACAAAATAAAGCGTGGTGTCATTTTAAGACCAAAATTTTATCAAACAAAATTAATGCTATTAAAAACACCCCTTCACCAAAAATTACAACCATTTAAGCACAATGTACATTAGCTGCAACCAATTTTCAGATTTACAACAAAATAAGCGTAGTGTACATATAATTGAATTCCACTCTTTTGTCATCCTTGCTGACGGCGTCACCTAGTGACTTCTGACGCTGTCAGGTTGTAAAATCCTGCTTCTTTAAGACTTTGTCGTTTTCTTCACTTTTATGCTCCAAAAACGTCCAAATGTGCATGTTTTCCAGAATTCCTCACAAAAGTACCTAAAATGACAAAAGGAACGATTTAGGGCAATATTTGATCACATTTATACGAATTAGGGCTTAAATGACCCCCTAAAAGCGTAACACTTTTCGTCTCATCAATCAGCCAAGGCATAGTAAGTTAAGTCACCCACCAAACGTATTGGTAACACAAAACATCCTGGATCATCAAGTTCCCTAAGTACTTTGTGTCCTCTAACAACATGTGTAGCAGCTTCTTCCTCATTCTCATCTTCTATTTCTCCATCCATCTTAAGTTTATCCATGAGAATACTATCTAGAATCTTTTTGTGTTTATCTTCATGTTTCAAGGTTTCAATAATTGGTCTTTTCTCATTTAGTAACATTATCCTAGCATACACATCAGCTTCCATCTCTTCCTTAGTAAGCTCATCTCTAGTTATTGGTCGGTTTATGGTTAATGAAGGTCCTTCATCTCCATACTTCATTTTGTAAATTGGTTGTGGTTTGTTTTTCAGTCTCCTACTTTTTCCCATATTGCATACTAATTCAGGTGCTTCTAAGGTAAGTGTATATTTATTGTTTGGGAGTGGTGGCAAATCATCTTCACAAATTCCAGCTAGTAACTCATCCAAACCCTGCAAATCATTGTCTATCATTGTTGCATCAGGCCAAATGGTCAGTAAACCATTAGCAAAGTCCACAATGCTTCTAGCCAATCTTAGGAAAGGTATCCCGAGAATTACTTTAGGTTCTCATTCGTTTTCATTTGGGTTAACATAGAATTCTACCAGGAAAAACTCTTCCTTCAAGCTCACTAAAAGTTTCTTAGTGACAATCATACTGCCATTTTCTTTTTTTTCAATCTGCGCTCCCAGCCTTTTACAGAACTCTTTGTGTAGCAAATTTCTATTGTGATCAAGGTCTGCAACTGCATCCTAAGCATACATCTCCTCCACAAAACAAGGGGTGAGGAATTTCAAACAATCTGGGGTGTCCATTTTCCCAAAAGTGTGCACTCTTTGCTCATTTTTCAACCCACTATCAACTGTGTCGGATTCAGAAATGTTGTTCTCTCCTATACTTTCTGACTCATCAATCCATCCACAGCTATTCTCCAATTCCAACCATTTTCCTAGCCTATCATTATGATCCATGGCTAACATAGCTAAAATGTGCACAAACATCAAATTAAACATTAGTAGGTTAGTCAAATAAGTCATAAGTTCATAATCATAATCCAATAACTTCATATAAGTTATATATGTCAAGATATGAATCTGTTTAATCATCATAGATAAGAAACAAGCTTTTTGCAGAGATTTTTGCAGAAAAGTTCGGCGTGCTTGTATAAAAGTGCGGCGGTTACGTGGTATTTTGGCCGTTACATTTAAAATTTTCCAGAAGTACGGCGAGTTTAGGTAAAACATCGGTGTGTTTCTGGGTTTTTTCAGTCTTCCATAAGAGATATTATCATTCATTATTTCAGATATCATTTGATAACATGTTGCAATTAAATTCTCATCTATAATAGCAATCCAATATAACATTTGCAAGCAAACAATTAAAAAGTCAAAGCAAAATATTTTTGTATTTTTGATTTTAATGTGCATTATATACTCATGCAATAATTCAGATAGTAAAAACAAAAGAAACAAAAGTCCTATGCTCTCAAAATCTGGAATAAACATTATACAAGTTTGTTTTTGGGGTTTTGTGAAATCAAATCCAACTACTCTTCACTGTATCAAAAGCTCGGTGGTTTTTGTCTGAAAAACCGGCGCTCTTTGTATCCCAGAAACGAAATTTTCTCAACTTCAAGTAAAAATTCTTGGTATATAAGTAAATTTTCTTTTTGCAAACTAACAATATGATTCAAACTAGCCTCCCCGGCAGCGGCGCCAAAAACTTTGATGTGTTTCGAAAGCTTTATATTTATTAAACTAGTTTCACCATTTTCCTTATTACACAAAACACATGGGTAAAAGTATAACCCCCGTTTATAGCAAAGTTTTGAGGTAAGACCAGTTCGTCCCAAGAGAGGATGTTGTTTCTTATTGCTAGCTATAGGTAACAAAATTAAGTTCAAATGATTGTCACTTAGCACTAAAACCATTTTTGTTGGATTTAAGTTCTTTGAAATGTTTTCCCAATTTATATTAAAATTATGTTTATTCAAGGCAAAGCACATGAGAATAATGAGAAGTATCACAGAAGTTACATGGACAATGCATAAGAGTAAAACATGATGGTTGATCACGTTAACTAATATATCTATCCTATGTAAGAGAATCTCCTTTCGGCCTTTGATTCTAGATACACAGAATGCATAAAGTTTGGTCCAAGTATGAAGTATATAACGTGCATTTCCTCTAGTCAAGTCGTTAGACTTTAGACTAGCCATTAAACGTATCATAGTTAAGGTTATCGTTTGTTTTACTAAGCAATTCTCACAAGCATAGCAATGAATTGTTATAGACAGACAGTTCATAATATAACCAACATGATTGAATCTTTCGACCTTTAGGCAATCACTATGATCAATCAAGACAAACGATAGAACACTAAACAATGACATATCAAATGCAAGTAACATAGATTCAATATTCATAACATCATTCTCATAACAAACATGGCTCAAATGCCTTAAACAAACATAAGGTTACTACTCCATATTATTCATATAGTTAAACACGTAAACAAGTGTTTCTAGCATTATAACGAAATTATACCGAAAGTATTCAAGCTCCAAGTGGTTCTCCAAGTGTGGTTCCCTCTACTTAGCTAGTGGTTTTGGTGAAAACCACTACTAACTGCTTCTATGATCAAGTGTTTTTGTTGTTGTTGTGTCTCTTTTAGAACTCCGAATTAGGCTCCTATTCATAGAGTAGATGCAACCCTAACTCGTCCCTGTACGTTTTTGACAAGCAAATGATCGGTCTTGCCATTTAAGTTAGCTCATTGATGTAGAAAGTATAACTGTCATGTGAAGTACGCCGCGCATGTTGTGTAAAACCGGCGAGCTTTATCTTGCGTAACCGGCGCTTATATTGTATAAAACCGGTGTACTTTATGTTTGACTCGTAGATATATAGTTGACCAAAGATGCCCGTAAGCGGCGCTCTTCCTTCATATAAGCGGCGTGCTTTAGTCCAAACTATGTCTTTTCCTTTTATGTTCACAAAGTCATCTAACTCGTGTATTCCTCGTTACTTTCATCAGACCTTTGTCCTGCAAATATATCTATACTACATATAAAGCATGATTGACTCTCTCTCCAAAATTTTAAGACTTACAAAAAATTAAGCATGCTTTACAACACTTTAATGCACCCAATTTTCAGAATTACAATAAAGTAAGAATATTGTACAACAAAATAAAGCGTGGTGTAATTTTCAGACTTACAACATTAATGCTATTAAAGTGGTCAATGTTGTTAATGACTATAATGACTACTACTTACAAGAAAAGAAACATAGTGTACAACACTTTAATGCACATAATTTTCAGACGTACAAGATAAGAAGCATAGTGTACAACAAAACAGCACATTAATGCTATTTAATGTAGTCAATTATTTAACTGGTCAATAAATACAATTAATACATTTATTAAAACACCCCTTACATAAGAAATACAAATTATCAAGCATATTGTACAATCAAATTAAACACAATTCCTGCATTAAATTTCAATACTACAAATAATAAAACACATTATGCAAATATTCAAGCCCGAACGGGTAACGAGCCAAATGGGCTTGATCCCGAACGGGCGCGGACCAAACGGGCTCGAGCCCGAACAGGCACGGGCCAATGGGTTCGAGTCCGAACAGGCACGGGCTATACGAAATTCTTGATATCCGTAAATTTATTGTCAAAAAAAACATAATAAACTAAAATACATTATTCATCGAAATTTTTTATTTCAGGGTACCCGCCGCTGCAACGCACGGGTACCCTGCTAGTTATTGTATTAAGTATCAAAAGTCCTAGAAATGTGACTATTTTATCCTATAATTCATATAATATCGGGGGTATAAACATGTATAATACAAGACTCATCACTTGGTTAAGACTTTATCCTCCCACCTTTTATCCCTTGCCTGAATCTGTAGGTGTAGTTACCACTAATCAACATTCTATACCAATTACATCTCATTATTTCTATCGTTNGCAAATATATCTATAGTACATATAAAGCATGAATGACTCTCTCTCCAAAATTTTAAGACTTACAAAAAAATTAAGCATGCTTTACAACACTTTAATGCACCCAATTTTCTGAATTACAACAAAGTAAGAATATTGTACAACAAAATAAAGCGTGGTGTCATTTTAAGACCAAAATTTTATCAAACAAAATTAATGCTATTAAAAACACCCCTTCACCAAAAATTACAACCATTTAAGCACAATGTACATTAGCTGCAACCAATTTTCAGATTTACAACAAAATAAGCGTAGTGTACAACAAAATAAGCATGATGTAATTTTCAGACTTACAACATTAATGCTATTAAAGTGGTCAATGTTGTTAATGACTATAATGACTACTACTTACAAGAAAAGAAACATAGTGTACAACACTTTAATGCACATAATTTTCAGACGTACAAGACAAGAAGCATAGTGTACAACAAAACAGCACATTAATGCTATTTAATGTAGTCAATTATTTAACTGGTCAATAAATACAATTAGAACATTTATTAAAACACCCCTTACATAAGAAATACAAATTATCAAGCATATTATACAACCAAATTAAACACAATTCCTGCATTAAATTTCAATACTACAAATAATAAAACACATTATGCAAATATTCAAGCCCGAACGGGCAACGAGCCAAATGGGCTTGAGCCCGAACGGGCGCGGACCAAACGGGCTCGAGCCCGAACAGGCACGGGCCAATGGGTTCGAGTCCGAACGGGCACGGGCTATACGAAATTCTTGATATCCGTAAATTTATTGTCAAAAAAAACATAATAACTAAAATACATTATTCATCGAAAATTTTTATTTCAGGGTATCCGCCGCTGCAACGCGCGGGTACCCTGCTAGTTATTGTATTAAGTATCAAAAGTCCTAGAAATGTGACTATTTTATCCTATAATTCATATAATATCGGGGGTATAAACATGTATAATACAAGACTCATCACTTGGTTAAGACTTTATCCTCCCACCTTTTATCCCTTGCCTGAATCTGTAGGTGTAGTTACCACTAATCAACATTCTATACCAATTACATCTCATTATTTCTATCGTTTCACTATAACGTACCTTGATTTCTTTCACAACAGCTGTTAGGGACGACACTCGGATTTACCTAGGTTTTGCTATATGCGATCGGGTTCTCTGCCCGTTAGTATGTGTTTATCCTTGTATCTCTTGGTTTATAAATTTAAAGTAGGATGAAAATACGCATCAGTCCCTAGTGAGGGTTAATACTATGATTTCTCTTCTCTTCTTTTTCTGATTCATGCTCTATCTACTTGATTTCACCCTTCCATTATCTCCTTCTATCTATCTTATTTCTCTTCTCAACCCCTCTATATTCTTCTATATATGTGTATGTTCTTTGTACTCTAACTTGTTTTTGTAGCACAACACCATAGCTCGATTCCCCGGTGCCCTCATCTAGGGGGAGCACTAAGCTAGGGGGAGCATCTATTCTGTCAATTTCTTTCCTCTATATACATCGACGAAGCCTTTTTGATTCTACAATGATAATATCAAATAAGTCCATGATTTAAGTATTAATTTCCCCCTTAATTACTCATTTTATGTATTCATATGTTAGGATATATACTCTTATTCGTTTATATTTTGTTTTTAGGGCAAAGATGAGTAAAGGAATGAAGAAACGCGGAATTGGAAGGACTAAAGAGAAAATACATGAAGTATGCGGATTCTGCACTAACTACGGCATAGAGGGTCATCTACCTATGCCGTAGCAAGGACTTATGAAGACTACGACGTAGCTCAAACCATGACTATGGCATAGTGATCTACTAAAGAGCTCTACGGAGTAGCAACTCTCCACCTACGGCGTAGACCCCAAAATGAGGCAGTAAAGAACTCATGTGGCCAAAGAAGAAGTTACGACGTAGTTCCCCAAATAACTACGCCGTAGATACATCCAAGGAAGAAACTACGCCCATAGCACTTGATCAAGCTACGACATAGTTGATATTTACCAAGGCTACGGCGTAGCAACTCAATCAGCTACGCCGTAGCAAAGTCGGGGCTATAAATACTAGCCCCAATTCTGAGTTTATTCATTCACTTTTCAACACACAGAAGTTGGGAAAAACTCAGGGAGCAGGAGGAACGAAGTTCAATCCACATACAAGTCATTTTCAAGGGAGGATTCACACACCAATCATAAGTTTATTCATTCCTTTGTCTTGTATTTGATTCATGTTTACATTTGTAATAACACAATCTTGTTTTACTGCAACTATGAATATGAGTGGCTAAACACCTCTTGGTGTTAGCTTAGTTATGAAATTGTTATTGTTATGAGTTAGTTTTCTATGCATCTATTGTCGTATTGTTTGTATACTTTCATGGAGAGTCTTAGGACACTCTAGTTCTGGTAGTGTTGAGCATTGGTAGTTCCTTGGAGGCTTGGTGAATTAACCCTAGGACCCAAGCCGATGGGGATGTGACTTGGTGATAGAAATATCACCATACATGTGCGAATTAACGCTAGGACCACCTACCAATGCGATACACTTGAAGGAGCTAGAGGGGGTGTAAGATCTGACCATGCCGCATCCCGCTAGACTTTTCCATGTTAGTAGAGGTACTTAATGAATCTTGCATCTTCGTAGGTTCACGCCGACCGATGAACTCTCGTCTTTACAATAGGCGGGAATAGGACAAGGTGTAAGATAGATTTAGGTGATTTAACCTTCTGATCCAAAATGTGTATAACCCCCAGACGATATGATAGGATGCACTTATAGAAAACTAATCATAATAATAAAAAAAGTAGTAATTAGGTTAGCACTACTTCTCCTTATTGATTCTCTTCCATTTCATTTACTTGCTTTGTCATTTACTTTTATTAGTTAATTAATCTTTACAATTATAAATACCCTTTTATACGTGACACTAAACTTAGATAGAATCCACACACATAGCTCTTAGGACAACCTCGGCTTTACCATCTAGCTATACCTCACTTGACCGAGTACACTGCCCGATAGTGCATTAGGTAGACCTTAGGTAAACGAGACACTTATAAATATTAAAACCTAGTCGGTATAAACCTGCATCAAGTTTTTGGTGCCGCTGCCGGGGAGCTATTAGGATTTTATTTAAGTTTTCAATTTTAATTTTTTTATTTTATTTTCAGTTTCTCACGATCATTTTTAAGTTTCAGGTACCATGGTAGAAGTTGACATTGGCATCCTCACGCTTGAAGAATATTTGGCTCTAACACGAGAAGAGCAAGGGCCTGGTTTGGTTAGGCCAGCTATTGAGGATGATGTGCAGTTCGAGATCAAGACTCAATTCATAAGGGAACTGCGAAAAGACCCATTTTTTGTGAAGCAAGACAGAAGATGCTCACGAGCACATTGAAAATGTTCTTTACATTGTTAGTTTGTTCAACATTCCGGGAGTATCTCATGATACGATAATGCTCAGAGTATTCCCGATGACATTAACCGGAGGAGCCAAGAGATGGATCGATAGGTTACCAGCAGGGACTGTGAACACTTGGACTCTACTGAAGAAGCATTTCATCCAATGATATTGCCCTCCTTCAAGGACGGCAAAGCAGCTTGAAGATATTCATAACTTCAAGCAAGATGGAGATGAAACATTGTACCAAGCTTGGGATAGGTACAATGATCTTTTATACAAGTGCNTAGTGATCTACTAAAGAGCTCTACGGATTAGCAACTCTCTACCTACGGCGTAGACCCCAAAATGAGGCAGTAAAGAACTCACGTGGCCAAAGAAGAAGTTACGGCGTAGTTCCCCAAATAACTACGCCGTAGATACATCCAAGGAAGAAACTACGCCCGTAGCACTTGATCAAGCTACGACATAGTTGATATTTACAAAGGCTACGGCGTAGCAACTCAATCAGCTACGCCGTAGCAAAGTCGGGCCTATAAATACCAGCCCCAATTCCGAGTTTATTCATTCACTTTTCAACACACAGAAGTTGGGAAAAACTCAGGGAGCAGGAGGAACGAAGTTCAATCCACATACAAGTCATTTCCAAGGGAGGATTCACACACCAATCATAAGTTTATTCATTCCTTTGCCTTGTATTTGATTCATGTTTACATTTGTAATAACACAATCTTGTTTTACTGCAACTATGAATATGAGTGGCTAAACACCTCTTGGTGTTAGCTTAGTTATGAAATTGTTATTGTTATGAGTTAGTTTTTTATGCATCTATTGTCGTATTGTTTGTATACTTTCATGGCGAGTCTTAGGACACTCTAGTTCTGGTAGTGTTGAGCATTGGTAGTTCCTTGGAGGCTTGGTGAATTAACCCTAGGACCCAAGCCGATGGGGATGTGACTTGGTGATAGAAATATCACCATACATGTGCGAATTAACGCTAGGACCACCTACCAATGCGATACACTTGAAGGAGCTAGAGGGGGTGTAAGATCTGACCATGCCGCATCCCGCTAGACTTTTCCTTGTTAGTAGAGGTACTTAATGACTCTTGCATCTTCGTAGGTTCACGCCGACCGATGAACTCTCGTCTTTACAATAGGCGGGAATAGGACAAGGTGTAAGATAGATTTAGGTGATTTAACCTTCTGATCCTAAATGTGTATAACCCCCAGACGATATGATAGGATGCACTTATAGAAAACTAATCATAATAATAACAAAAGTAGTAATTAGGTTAGCACTACTTCTCCTTATTGATTCTCTTCCATTTCATTTACTTGCTTTGTCATTTACTTTTATTAGTTAATTAATCTTTATAATCATAAATCCCCTTTTATACGTGACACTAAACTTAGATAGAATCCACACACATAGCTCTTGGGACGACCTCGGCTTTACCATCTAGCTATACCTCACTTGACCGAGTACACTGCCCGATAGTGCATTAGGTAGACCTTAGGTAAACGAGACACTTATAATACTAAAACCTAGCCGGTATAAACCTGCATCAAGTTTTTGGTGCCGTTGCCGGGGAGCTATTAGGATTTTATTTAAGTTTTCAATTTTAATTTTTTTATTTTATTTTCAGTTTCTCACGATCATTTTTAAGTTTCAGGTACCATGGTAGTAGTTGACATTGACATCCTCACGCTTGAAGAATATTTGGCTCTAACACGAGAAGAGCAAGGGCCTGGTTTTGTTAGGCCAGCTATTGAGGATGACGTGCAGTTCGAGATCAAGAATCAATTCATAAGGGAACTGCGAAAAGACCCATTTTTGGGAAGCAAGACGGAAGATGCTCACGAGCACATTGACAATGTTCTTTACATTGTTAGTTTGTTCAACATTCCGGGAGTATCTCATGATGCGATAATGCTCAGAGTATTCCCGATGACATTAACCGGAGGAGCCAAGAGATGGATCGATAGGTTACCAGCAGGGACTGTGAACACTTGGACTCTACTGAAGAAGCATTTCATCCAAAGATATTGCCCTCCTTCAAGGACGTCAAAGCAGCTTGAAGATATTCATAACTTCAAGCAAGATGGAGATGAAACATTGTACCAAGCTTGGGATAGGTACAATGATCTTTTGTACAAGTGCCCTACTCATGATCTCAACAAGCAACAAGTGGTCAACATTTTCTACAAAAGGATCAATATCTCCACTCGCCAAATGTTAGATTCTGAGGGACCAATCCCTGGAATGACCCCTCCTCAAGCCTTAAAGGCTATTGAAGACATGGCGGACCACTCTCAAAAATGGCACGAAGGTGGAAGTAGTAGAAGCATTGCTGGAAATTCGGATGGAATTACCCTCATCACCAACAAACTCGAAAGCTTGGGGCATGACATGAAGAAGCTAAAGGAAAATGTTCACGCTATTCAAGTCGGTTGCGAGATTTGTGAAGGACCACATTTGTCTAAAGATTGTCCTTTGAACGAGGACGATAGAAAAATTGAAGAGGTGAAATATAGGGAAGGTAGACCATTCCAAGGTAACGGTTATCGTACAGGTCCATCAGGATACAATCAGACATCTTATGGAGAAAGAAGTTCAAGTCTTGAAGAAACCATCAACAAATATCTTGAAGATTCAAGGAAGAAACAAGGAGAGCAAGATGAATGGTTAAAAAACTTTCAAGAAGCCACTAATAAAAGCCTCGCCAACCATGATGAGTCTCTCAAAAATCTTGCAGCAATGATTGAGAATTTGGCCGATAACATCCACAAAAATAATATGATCGAAGAAAGCAAGAAAACTACTGGGACATGCAAGGCAGTTTTCACAGAAGATACCAAGCCTAATGAAAAGATACCTTGCTAATTACCGAAAAAGGAGGATAGTTCAGAGAGCTTC
>LBNU01026614.1:49658-68891 GCA_014162995.1 Artemisia annua | reverse complement strand
AACTTCAAGCAAGATGGAGATGAAACATTGTACCAAGCTTGGGATAGGTACAATGATCTTTTGTACAAGTGCCCTACTCATGATCTCAACAAGCAACAAGTGGTCAACATTTTCTACAAAAGGATCAATATCTCCACTCGCCAAATGTTAGATTCTGAGGGACCAATCCCTGGAATGACCCCTCCTCAAGCCTTAAAGGCTATTGAAGACATGGCGGACCACTCTCAAAAATGGCACGAAGGTGGAAGTAGTAGAAGCATTGCTGGAAATTCGGATGGAATTACCCTCATCACCAACAAACTCGAAAGCTTGGGGCATGACATGAAGAAGCTAAAGGAAAATGTTCATGCTATTCAAGTCGGTTGCGAGATTTGTGAAGGACCACAATTTTCTAAAGATTGTCCTTTGAACGAGGACGATAGAAAAATTGAAGAGGTGAAATATGGGGAAGGTAGACCATTCCAAGGTAACGGTTATCGTACAGGTCCATCAGGATACAATCGGACACCTAATGGAGAAAGAAGTTCAAGTCTTGAAGAAACCATCAACAAATATCTTGAAGATTCAAGGAAGAAACAAGGAGAGCAAGATGAATGGTTAAAAAACTTTCAAGAAGCCACTAATAAAAGCCTCGCCAACCATGATGAGTCTCTCAAAAATCTTGCAGCAATGATTGAGAATTTGGCCGATAACATCCACAAAAATAATATGATCGAAGAAAGCAAGAAAACTATTGGGACATGCAAGGCAGTTTTCACAGAAGATACCAAGCCTAATGAAAAGATACCTTGCTAATTACCGAAAAAGGAGGATAGTTCAGAGAGCTTCGTTGTTCCATGCACAATTGGTAACTCTAACTTATTAGCATTAGCTGATTTGGGTCTAGTATCAATATTATGCCATTGTCTTTATTCCTATCCCTTAAGTTAACAAGCCTCAGGAAAACTAGTTTTATGGTCGAAATGGCTGACACTACAAAAACGAGTCCAATCGGGATAGTGGATAATGTCATCCTTAAGATCAACAAATTTTTGTTCCCAGCAGACTTTGTAGTCATCGACATGGCTAACATCCCCAAGGAAGACCTAATTCTAGGAAGACCCTTCCTTGCTACCGCGCATAACAAAATTGATGTGTTTGAAAAAGAAATCTCATTTGGAGTATACGACGAAAGAATTGTGTTTAATATGAATGTGATCTCTTCACTTTTAAGCAAGGAAGAAGCTAGTTCATGCAAAGCAGATCAAGTAGGCGAAGAAATCTCCTCGATACTTCAAATCTCCGATGTTGTATTCTCCTATACAACCCCATTGTGCTCTAAATATGAGCAAGAGGTTAACTTATATCCGGATAGTGAATCTTTTTGGGATGACACTGATGAAGAGGATGTAAGATTAGAAACAGGGGATGAGGAAGGAGGACCGGTGACTATTGCAGCAAAACTTCACTGTTGCGAACCTTCAACAACTATAGTCGACGGGTCAAAACTAACTCTTCCTACTTGTGACCCTTTTGTCAAAAATTGTAATGGAGGGGGAATGTTTCGGATTAGAAGATTGAGGAAGGAAGCTAAGGTTTGGTGGTGTTTTGAAGATGAGCGAATCATTAATAAAACATGGTTTCAAGTCCATTTCATGAACTCCAACTTGAACGAAAAGGTGGAGTGGACGGTTCACTATTGCATACCCGCCATGATGACATATCAAGGAACAACCCAAGCTTGGCCTACGTGTGACCCCTTTAAAGAGGAATGTGATGGAGGAAGGATGCCCGAAATCAATCTAGCCAAACGTAGCGAATGGGTATGTTTTAATGCACACAAGAGAAATCAAGTAGGATACTGTGAGGTATCATTCCAAAATTGGGTTAAGTTGAAATTCGGAGATAGACATTTAAACAAGCAACTGGAGATTCAATACCGTGACGAATGGGTCAAGGCTAACTTCTTGGTCGAAGATCGGCTTAGCATGACACCATATATAACTCCTAATGTTTGGAACAAATCACCAACCACTTTGAACAAGGAAAAGGGCAAGCATGCCCGAGCACCCACTTGAAGGCCATGGCAGTGAGTCTAACCTAAAGACTAGATAATAAACAAAAGTGTTCTTTCGGGAGACAACCTGAAATATCCTTTTTTTTTTTTTTTATCNGAAATTCGGAGATAGACATTTAAACAAGCAACTGGAGATTCAATACCGTGACGAATGGGTCAAGGCTAACTTCTTGGTCGAAGATCGGCTTAGCATGACACCATATATAACTCCTAATGTTTGGAACAAATCACCAACCACTTTGAACAAGGAAAAGGGCAAGCATGCCCGAGCACCCACTTGAAGGCCATGGCAGTGAGTCTAACCTAAAGACTAGATAATAAACAAAAGTGTTCTTTCGGGAGACAACCTGAAATATCCTTTTTTTTTTTTTTTATCATTTTCCTTTTATTTTGTTGGTTTGGTATGTTTGTGTTAATGATTTGCAGGTTCTAGAGGAAGCTTTGCATTGGGGACCAAATTTTTGGACTTTTTCACCAGGAAAATCCCCCAGGACTTAGCTACGACGTAGCTCCAACCATTACTACATCGTAGCAACCCCCAGGTGTCAGTCTGGAGTTTTTTAGCAACTACGGCGTAGCAACCCATTTCAGCTACGTCGTAGCTTCCTTATGTACCTAAAAAATTATTATTTTTACAAATCATTATTTAAACTTGTATTAGTTCTTAAATGAACTTTGTGGGTGTGTTCCCTGTAAACCCTTACGAGACTTCACTCATCCGCTTAGGACACCAAGTGGTTTAAAAGGCTTGTTGCATATGCTAAATGCAACCGTGATTACTACGAAAGTGAGTTATGTTTTTATTTTTATTTTTCTTTTTTAGGTTTTATGCTTTTGGTAGTTGTGTGATTTCAGGGATTTGAAGTTTGCTCATTAGGCGAAGCGAAGGCACGTTTTCCAACATGATCCTTCTATCATTTTCAAGAGCAAATTTTAGGGAAGTTCTCGTTCCAATTCTACTTTTTCCTCTTTATTATTTATTTTATGTACAAAAGGGACTTTGTACAACTCAAGTGGGGGGACGGGAGTAGAATTATTACTTGAACTTTATGTTGCCCCATTTTTCTAGTTTATTTTGAAAAATTATGCCACTTTAAAACTTTTGACATATTTTTCCGAACCTAACTAGAATAGACCTTAGCCGAGCACATTAACCCTTAATACCATGGTGAGGTTTAGCCTATTTTAGTTTCCCCTTTTTTTTACCCCAAATCCACCTAAATTATGAGTGTGCCGGTAGTTTGTAAATTTAGAACTTGGCCATTACATCATTTTGAAACCATAGACGAGTAGTGTATTGAGATTCCTANGATTTTGCTTTTCTTATTACTTGATTGTGTTTTATTTGATTATCATTAGTGTAATTCTCATCGTTATCACTTTTACCATTTTTCACTACACGTTTTACGATTCGGAAATCGTTATTCCATTTAGCCTTCACACGGACACGACCCGGGTAATTTCTTATTTAGAAATTATTTGGAAAAATACTATACTAAAACGAGAACACCAACCCCCGTGTTAAACCCTTTGTTGCGCTCACCTTTAGTGCAAGATAACCCTAGATACACCCTTTTGAGCTTATCCTTTCGTTTTGTGGAAACCATAGAGGGGGGTGAATACGTTTCCATTTAAAAACTAAAAATCTTTCGTATCAAACACCCAATTAAGTGTGACAAAATATGAAAAGTATCAACACTAGTCTTACAAGAACTAACTTAGACATATTAGTAATAACATGCGCAAGATATAAATGTAAAGTGGTAAATGCGAAAATAAACTTAAAGAGATAAGTAAAGAGAGCGCAAACCGGACACGACGATTTATAGTGGTTCGGTCACGAAGCTCCTCTTCACCCTACTCCACTCCCCGAGTACCCAACTCGAGAGTTACTTCACTAATCAACAAGCTCCATTCTCGGTGGAGAAAACCATACAACATCGCTTACATTATTTTCCGACACTAAGCTAAATGTCGAGTACTAATCTTAGCTAGCACCAATCTACCACGATCTACCCGATCCTCACAAATCACACAAGCTACAAGATCCACATGATCTACACACGATCTACCCGATATACTCACGATCTACCCGATCCTTACTAATCACACAATCAACACACCGTACACGATCTACCCGATCTACCATAGATCCACTTGATCAACACACAAGCTCACTAGCTACAAGAGATCTCCAAGATCTCCACAAGATCACAATGATCCACTCTCACAAGACTAAACAAAAGATAATGACTACTTGATGTATATCAAGATACAAGAAGCTTACAACAAGTAATGCAAGTGCACTACTCAATGACTCTAACACTTTGTATATTCTTGATACTTTGTGTTCTTCTCATGGACTAGAAGAAGAATGAAGGTGATCACTTGAATGGATGATTGGATCACTCTAAAAAAAACTAAGACTCTCTAAATGATCAAAGAAAGTGATCTAACTAAGAAGGGATTAGACCAGAGAAAAGTGGCTGGAAAAATCAAGTGGGAAGTGTAAAATGATCCACTGTTTATAGGCAAAGAGAAATTTGACCGTTACAGGGGGACGAACCACTAATTGTCATACGGTACCATTAAATTTAGTGGTACCGTGGTACCGTCCGGGACAAAAACGCTCACATTTTTGTTTTAGTGGTGAAGGTTTATTTGGGGAAGTTTGGAGCTGATTTGGGGGGAAAATAGTTGTTGGGATTTTTGAAATGATTTTTTAAAGTAAAACATTTCTTTTTCATTCAAAAATAATTTGTAAAATATATTTTTGAAAAAAAGTTTTGTCACATTAAAAATGTGAAGTTTAGAAAAATAAAGTCCTTTGATCATTTTTCAAGTAGTAGATTTGTTTGTCCATACTTTGAGTGATTTACGTCGGGATAGAAATCTATGACTCTATTGAAGCATACTTGAGATGTCGAAAGATGTTGATGTAGGTATGCGTTGATGATTTGTGTTAACAAGTAACTTGCGCATTTTACGTTATGCACTACATGTTACATGTTTGTCATTATTAAAACCGAAGAAACCGTTTAGTTTAAATATCGTAATATTTGCACTAACAATCTCCCCCTTTTTGATGATGACAAATATGTAAACCGTAACACATAGTAAAATGTAAAAGTTACATGTTTACACACTCCCTTCTCCCCCTTTTGTCGAAGCAAAAAGGTAGTTGCCTCGAGCTCTCCCTCGAATTCATTCCCTACTCCCCGTTATTACACTACTATTCTTCCTTCCCACAAAGGCGAGCTTGCATCATCCTAGTGAAGTCTTCTATCAACACTATTGGAAAGACTCCGTGATATTTATTCAAACACTCCCGAACTCCTCTAGCTCAATGCTCCCTTATGGTGATTGAATCCCATTGTTTATTTACCTTAGTAACTAGCGATCCATGGATCAAATTCATACAAAGGCTTTTCCTACATCAAGGGTTAGCTTCGTGCAACATAATATGTAAAAGTATAGGAGCAACATTATAGGGATAGAATAGACATAGCAAGACATTCAATGGTGAAACTATGTGAGTGACACATCCTAAAAGTGTGCCAAAAGGATAAAGACCAAAAAAGAAAGCCCAAGAAAGCCCAAGCATATTGCAATTCAAAGACACTTGAGTATCACAACCCAACCAACAACCTAAGGTGTAATTGTACAATGGAACACACTAACAAGAACGAGATTCATTCATTGACTGACACATCAAATGACTTCTTCCAAGTTGTCCTCGGGAAGGCAAGTTCTAACAAACCTTTGAAATGACATAATCATCTACCTAAGATGATTGGTGTTAAGGATGGTTTGTTGATAAGACATACTCTAAATGAATACTATTATTACAAGTCATGCCATAAAGTAGACTCGATAGAAGATATGCCAAGAAAAATGAAAATGAGAACGATATAAACCTAGATACGAATGGAAATGATTCCATAAGATGGGAAAGTGTTGATTTTGACCTTTGAGGAAAGGTGGAGAAAGATGGTTTAGATTAACATATCGTTTGCACTGACAATGAGATGCATGATATATTTTGAAAGAGAAAAGAAAATGTAGAGGAAAACAAACGTTGACGGAAGCGATGAGCTTAGTAACGTCATGACAAGTTGTGGATAGCATACAATAAACTTCACCTTTGAAGTCACGTAGCTCTTCTCAATCATTGTGAATATTCATAGAACATTCATATGATGAGGCATGTGATCACGTGGAGATATCCTAAGGGTTATGAAGATAAAATCTTCAAGGTTGTGAGGTTAGTGATAAGGTTCTAGTGGGGTTATCTATGTTGATGTAGAAGGGTTATCTCAACTTATCCTTGCGATTCTTTGCTTGAAGTGTGAGAAAGATGAGTGGGATGCAGAAGCATTGGTAGTGTGGGACGAAGGTTGAAAAGTGTAGATAAGTTGAGAAGATGATGGATACAGAAGTAACCAAATGTATGATGTGTTTAGACCTAGAATATGATTTTTGACAAAGAAATTTCACATATGTTGTGATTTTTCTAGACCTTGGATTAAAAGAATTTATACCAAATAAATTCTTTTACGAATGAATCCAACGGGATTCGATGAACGTTGATCGAGAATGAGAGATGACATTTAATCGCATTTCACAAATAAAATATACTTTAAATGTTTTGAATGAAATATCTAAGTTGTCATTGGAAGCTTGATAGGAATTGACTCAAAACTAGAGATGTTTTAGACACGCGCAAATCCATAATTTGAGAGTATCTAACGAATAAATCTCACTAATTTAATGAGACTTTTTTACACGATAAAAGAATTTATACCTAATAAGTTCTCTTAGGATTATACGAACGATTCTAGACGAGTTGAGATGACTTTAATATTTCCTCTAAAATATTTAGATAGTCATGAGATGAGACACAAGAGATTACTATAATATTTCTAGTGAAATATTTAGATAGTCATGAGACGAAACTTAAAGGATGACCTCAATATTTCCAATGAAATATTTAAATAGTCATAAGACAAGATTCGGAGGAAAGAGAGTATGAACATACTCTTAGCGAGACAGAGGGATAAATCCAATCGAATTTGACACGAGATTATTGACAATTCGAGATGACTTTAATATTTCCAATGACATATTTAGATAGTCACAAAACGAGATTCGGAAGAAAGAGAGTATTAACATACTCTTTGCAAGATAGGATGATATGTTTGTTTTCTACCCTAAAACTAATGGATAAGTTTGATCCTCATTATGTATGAGGTGAGCTTGATGACACAAAACGATGACAAACCTATGAGGATAAGAGGAACTAATGGAAACGAATATACTTGGTCTTAAGGAGTGTATATTCAGACGAGGATAAAAGGAACTACTAATCACTTATGTAGTAACTCGTGAGTCATTTGTTATCCGAAGGTTGATGTTAGCTTTTAGCATTAGGATGAGCGTTTTAACATACTTTGTTAAAAGGCTTGGATATGATGTTTTGGATATGATATTTAACAGTTGCGATCGCAAGTTAAACTTACTTGAATATTTTGGATGAAATATTTAAGCTGTCAAACCTACTCCGAGTTCTACTAGGTTTTTTTTATCTAATCTCCCCATGACAAAAGGGTGTATTACTTGGAAGAAGGAAAAGTGATGACCAGGGAATTAGGACAACTTCGCGACTACTTTAATTTATAGGTTTTGACACTAGTGTATGACTATATGACTTCTAAGGGTTCATAGTAATAGGCATACCTAATTCCTAATGTATTAAAAGGACGTAGTGTAGGTGCAAAATTTACAAGCAAATCATGTAAAATGCACATAAGGAATAAATGCAAACATCATGCAAAACATGATAATCATTTAGAATATAAGATCATGAAGACATTTAATCATATCTTATGAGAACATGTTACCATTTGGAAACACATATGTGGGATGCAAGCAATCTAGGTTTGCTAAGGAAGATCCTAATTACCGATTTTTGATGAGTGTGTAAATACTCATCATTTTTATCATATTTTAACTGCCAAAACACGTGAAAACACTCGGAAATACATCCAAATACTGAAAATATCCCAAAGATTGTGTTTTATATGTTTTAAATGCAAAATGATCAAAAACAAATGAAAATTGTACAAAGTTTGCATAATTGGCAGTTTCAGTCCCCCGACTTTCAAAACTTGACAAAATCAGTCCCTGAGCATTTATTTTAAAATAAAAGTCAAACCAAATTCTTAAAAGTCAAAATTTATCAAAAATGATCTTTGGGTGAAAAGCTTTCAAAAAATTACAAGTTTAGTCCCTGAAGTTTCACATTTGGCAAGTTTGGTCCCTGAACTTTCAGAAATGGCAGAAATGGCCCCTGTATGAATATGGTGGAAGAAAAAGGCAACTTTGGTCCTTGAAAAGTCAAGTTGTCAAATTTGGTCCCTGGATTGCAAGTTTGGAGATTTTACCTTTTTGGTCCCTGCAGTTTGTAAATTGGCAACAAAGGTCCCCCGGGTATTTTATTTTGGAGCTTAACCATCAAAGGACCTTGTGGAATTGAATAGTGGCAAGATTGGTCCTTGGAAGTAAGTTAAAAAGATGGCAGATTTGGTCCTTGGAAATTCAGCCTTTACATGTTTAGTCCCTATAGTTTCACTTGGTCTACAAAATAAATAAACCCAAAATAAACCCAACAATATAACCCAACATCAAACCCTTTTATAAACTCTTAAAACCTAAACCCCTTGGCCCATCACTCCACCAGCCCAACACTCCACTTTTATAACTTTCAGGGTCAAACGGTCAAAGAGTTCCCCTTTCCCTCTCCCCCGTTTTATCCAGCAAACAAACCTCCATCACCAACACCTCTACTGCAACACTCCATCTCCCCTACCACCTCAAAAGCTCCACCCCAAACACCAATTCCCATCCCACTACATCCCTCACCCTCACAAACCCATACCTAACACCCATGCCAAGCTGGCAATCCCAACTTTACATAAACAGTTTTCCCGCCAAAAATACAATCAACAGCTCAGATTGATTTGAGAGCAATTCAAGGGTGAGGATGTGATCGCAAGGTTCAAGAGGCCAGGTTGGAACCCTAATTCACAGAAAAGAGGCACAAGAGAGGGAATTGCTACCTACCACCTTAGTTAGTATAAATAGAATAGCTTTGTAAGCCATTGAGGCATCTTTTCCTTGTATCTTTTCTGATTTATTAGTGTAATTTAACATTGTATTTCCAGTTTTCAAGTTCAATCAAAGTTTCCTTTTAGTTTATGAAATTTCGTATTTTTATTCAAAAGTTTAAAGTTGTTTGAATTTTCTTAAATTATTCTCCTTTTGATCTCAGAAGGCTCTTTTAAGTATGTTTATGTGAATTTAATCAAAAGAAAACAAAGAAATTGGAAAAGAAAGGAAAAACAGAAAAGTGCAAAGAAAAATAAAAAAAAAATAAGAAGAAAGAAGAAAGGTTGCAGTTGCAGAAAACTTGGATGGAATATGGTTTAGAGTTCCATGGGGAACATTAGGTTGTGATTTGGTATTAGTTCTCAGTTGGCTACAAGCTTTGGATGCCAAGTAAGCCATTTGGCCATCTAACTTGCATAATCTGTTTTCATTATTGATAGGTGTTCTTTATTGTTTGGTTGTTTTCAATTTGATTAGTATATGCTTAGTAATCAGTTTCATAGCTTAAGTTCTTCATTTGTTTTAAAAATTTGTAAAACTGTCTCAATTAGGGGTGTTTGGAATAAGTTATTGTGCTGAGTTGTTGTTGTTTCTAGGGGTTAAGATTTGTTAGTTCACTGTCCTTAGGCTTTAAGTATCATAGTTATATCATTCTTTTGACCATTTGCCCATCAAAAGTCAAAATTGACCTTAATCCTTAATCTTTGGCTTAACTGTTGGAATTTGGCTAGCATAATCCTCATTTTAGCTATAAAAGTTGTTAGGGTAGTTCAATCTAGTCTTAGTATAACCCATTACATCATTTTCAGTAAGTTAGGATCAATTTAAACTCACTTTAGTCAAGTTTGCAAAAAGTGAAAAGGTCAAAAATTTTCCAATCAGTTAAAATTGGACAGATTTCAAGTGAGCATGTAGGGTTGAATATTGGGTGGAATTGAATGAAAATTGTTGTTTTATAATCTTTGGTTGGTTGTTTATCAGAATCAAAAAGAAAATTTCAATTTGAAAGTCATTTACTTGTTGGAATTTAACTCCAAAGTGACCATTTTGAGCATTGCACTGCCCTGCACCCAGCCATATTGGTTTGACCCATTTTTCTTTTACTCATAGATTGTTCACTAATTGAGCTTAGGTCTTGATTCTTGCTGTTTTGTAGAGCCTCCTAGGTTAACTCTTTAGATATGCCTTTAGGTTAGAGTAGGTTGCTTATTTAGAGCTTATTTTGAGGGCTTCTTTTGGCTTATTTGGCTACTGTTTCTGCTGCATACTATTGATGTTCTTGATTTTGTGAATTATTGTTCCTTTTCTTGTTGTTGTTCTTATTTAGTTGCTGTTGTTGTTGCTTTGCTGTTTGATATTATTGTTTTGCTCAAGCATTAAGCTTGCCTAAGCTTATTTGCTTGGGTGGTTTAAATTTGGCAGTCACCAAAGAAAGGAAAACAAAATTTTGAAACAAAAGTTTGATCTTAAATCTGTTTTGATTTCAAAAATGTGTTTAAAGAATTGTTGTTATTGATCTGTTTCAAGTGAATTCCCAAGTTTGTGTTTGTGTTTGATTGGTGTGTGAACAAAAGAAAGAAAAATAAATTTTGTCCAAAAAGATAGGACTGGGAATCGAACCCCAGACCTCTTGCATGCCAGACACACCACACACACACAAACACCAACTGCCCTAGGGTCTTCTCAGTGTTTATAACTCCCATTTTAATTCTTATAGTATTAGCCTAATAAGCTTATATAAGCTGTTGAGCTTATTGTAGCTTATTGAAACTTTTTCTTTTAAACTTTTTATTTTTCTTAAAATTGTTTTAGTTTAAGTTAATTTCCAGAAAATTTTCAGATTTTTTTTAATAGTTTTAATATTTATTTTGATTTAATTTAGTTTAATTAGTATTTAATTAATAATAATTAGGATTTTCATTAAAAAATTAATTTTCTTTTTTCCAAAATTTTCTTTTGTCTTTTAGTGCGTAAGAAAATTATTTGTAGACTCGTAGGACCTTTCGTGTTTAAATTTCACGTTTTATCTTGCGCGTGACGTTTATTTTTAAATAAACGTTACGTGTTTGTTTTAAATTGTGATTTAGGATTCCCGATACCTAACTTTGTTTCCCGTAGTGTTTTAGGATTCCCCTAGTTTGCCAATTGCCTTTTGTTCCCTTTAGGTTAATTTATTTTCATCCTCGTTCGTTAATTTTCCAATTTCGTTAATTTAGCGTACCATAATTCCAAACAATCTTTCGCAACCAAACATACAAGTCTTTAATCTCGATCTTTAACGTAGCTTTCCATTCACACCTCGTTGGGGTACGACTCGGGAAATCACTTCCCGGTCTCACTAATATCACATTGCACGAGTTTACGAGGTAATCTTTTTCCTAAAAGGTTTACTTGTATTTCTCTTCGTCTAGTTGTCACTCACGATAACTTTGACTCCACTTTGTTGATATTTTTGAATACTTGTTGTTTTACACACCAAAACACAACGAATCAATTTTTCAAAATGAAATCATAATGGGAGATAAAGTTCACCGATGTAAACTGTCTCTAGTCAAATGTAGGAATGAAACATTTTCAAGTTAGAGAATGAGTATGAGACTATTACTAGTGGTGCTCAATTCTGGCTAAACATAACCATTTTTACGGGTTATACCACGAACCCAACTTCTCTCCTGGAAGCAATTCAACCATTAGGTCAAATTGAATTTCTAGTGCGATAGGTTCTCCAGTAGTTATTCTCATGTTAGAAAAATTCAAATTCCTATATTTGCCTATCGAAGTATATTAAAGATGATATTAGCTTATTTCGCTAACACATGGCCTAATATGACTCAACTAGCTGTATTTCGAAAGTCGGTTACGAAGATGACATGTCTTACAGGCAAACGAAATGTTTTGATTTCGTGTTTTAGATTTAGAGGTTATTTGATGGAGATGGTGTATTTTATGATCTCTTGGATAACAACTTTGTTTGTTGAGTTGTTGCATGTTATTTTAGCATGATTTGGTTTCCTTGAACCAAGAGATGCTTTAATGTGATACGATGTAGAATTTACTACATCGAGAGTGTTTCAAGAATGCTCCTTAGCATATCTTGAGAGAAGTATCTAGTAAGGTTATTTACCTCAATAGATCTTGTGAGAATTATATTTGAAATAAGACATATTGTATATTAAAACAAATATGCTTTTCTAAGAGAAAACATATCACTCTTACGAATGCTTAGTGAAACAAGTATTTTATTGTATGACCAATTTTACTTGTTTATGTAATGACACATGTTGTATTCGATTATTATTTAACTCTAATATCCTATATTTGTTAACAAGATGCAATGTATTCTCTTGTAACATAACCATTCGTGTTACAAAGAAAATAAGATGCATAGGTTATAATTTATCCTTTGTCAAGCTTTTGATAAGAGAAATACATGTGATGTTCTCAAAGATTGATGACCTACATAATAGTTAATAACATATTCTCAAAGATTGATGACCTACATAATAGTTAATAACATATTATGTGCGATACTTTTACTAGACATGTGATTTTCAGTGTTGAGTCATTCATGAGCAAAGTTTACATATGTTGTTTGTTTGGCCGTGTTTGGTTTTTCAGGAANCTTTTCTAAGAGAAAACATATCACTCTTACGAATGCTTAGTGAAACAAGTATTTTATTGTATGACCAATTTTACTTGTTTATGTAATGACACATGTTGTATTCGATTATTATTTAACTCTAATATCCTATATTTGTTAACAAGATGCAATGTATTCTCTTGTAACATAACCATTCGTGTTACAAAGAAAATAAGATGCATAGGTTATAATTTATCCTTTGTCAAGCTTTTGATAAGAGAAATACATGTGATGTTCTCAAAGATTGATGACCTACATAATAGTTAATAACATATTCTCAAAGATTGATGACCTACATAATAGTTAATAACATATTATGTGCGATACTTTTACTAGACATGTGATTTTCAGTGTTGAGTCATTCATGAGCAAAGTTTACATATGTTGTTTGTTTGGCCGTGTTTGGTTTTTCAGGAATGACACATTTACTAATTGCGTTGCAAAGTAAATTTCTTGAATATTTCGGATGAAACATCCAAGTTGTCATTCCAACTTAGTTGTGTATTTTATGCATCTTTTAAACATATAATTTAATGTTTGAAACACAATCATTGGACAAGAAGACTCAACATGACATCTTCAACACAAGTGTGAGTTATGTTCCGATGCGTATTATTTTTGTCTTGGGAGGACGTCATTATTTTCATAACAATCGAGTCTGATTGAGTATGTAGATTCAAGATAATATATTTCATCATATTTTGATGTTATCTTGAAGCTAGACAAATAATGACTCCAATTTCATGTCCATACTCGAAAACTTGTCAATTAGATTCGATAATGATATCAATCATAATTTGAATAATGAATTGATATGTACTCGAAATCTTTCTTGACCCTCACGATCACTCCTTTTAAAAAGAAAATAAAAATTTAGGGAATGTGTTCCATTTATTCTAATACTAGTAGTATGTGTGAGGTTAATGACATATTAAGTTACTACTTTGATATTGTCATTTATTTTTATTTGTGTAAAACTATTTATATTATTAAGAATAATATTCTTAGTTTTTCAACACCTCATTAGTATAAAATTAATTATCTTAACTATTTTTATACAACGTACGTAAAATACTAAATGTTTAAAACATTTTGTATGTGTGTTAGATCAATGCAAGTTTAATACATTTTCTTTTACTTAAATACTAATGTATTAATATGATCTTTTATCTTGTTTTGACAACCCATGGTCAAGCAAGACACGAAGATGTGATGTTTTAGAGATCATGTTACGGATTTAAGGAAACTGTTAAGTATTTTGAGGCGATATACTTTTTATACTTAAACCTTTGGAAAAATAATTGTGTAAGACAACATCTTTCGACGCACATGATCGACCAACTTAGTTTCCATTCGTAAGAAGGTTACTAAAGCATCCTAACACTTGCAAGATGTCGAAAACACATATGCAAGAAAAGTGGTCTATGCCAATATGCAATGCAAAATCAATTACGCAACTTAGTGCAAGAAGTCTAGTCTAAGTCCTATTGACACATAAGCTGAGAAACTAATAACCGACACATAGCAACAAGGCATGAAAGACACTTATGCTTATAGATAAAATTAGCTCAACTAAAGATAACAATAAGCATACAAAAATATTAACTAATAGTACTATGATACAAAGAAAGACAAATAATCATTTAGCATAACACACAAAAATACTTATCGTCATTTTGTGTATTAAGTATAACAATGTATACTAAGCTTGATTTTATTTTTAAAATGAATTATTTCCTACCCCAAGTTCAACATTTTGAAAATATAAATTGTCACAAATCACAATTTCAGGTCATTTTCCAAACCTTGACAATTTACTATTCACAAGTTACTATTCATCATTTACTATTCATCATTTCACTATTCATCGTTTTCGGAGTCAGTTTGAGACTTTGAGAAGTGTTCAAAAATTTTTACTATTCACGTGACACTATTCATTCCCGGAAGGAAAACACTATTCATGATCATCATGCATCTTATCGTAAACCTAGTTTACAAGTATTCAAATTCACTTAACCAGTGAGGTTTAGTTGCGTATTCATGCATCATCTGTAAGGACTCATCGTATAGACTAAAGTAGTCTACATATCATCAGTAACATCATCAGCATATTAGGCCATGCACGGATATGCATTATTTCAATTTACGTATGTTTATTTAGTTAATAAACGTTACCACTCAGTTTTTACTACTAACATATACCCGACACTCCCGACAATGATCCTATCATGTTTTCATACTCATTATAATAATATAAAATTTATATTATTAATTTACCCGGCGTTTTGAGACCTGTTGCTATATTTTCCGGTATACGCTGATAATTATGTCGGATCACGATATCTCAACACGACAATTATTTTAACACCCGATTCTTATCAGAATTGTGACTTCATAATTTTTACAATGTTTTCATATTTTATTTTGTATCATTAAAATTCATTTCTAGCTAACCCGGTACCCGATAACACCTAAAATATCTAACTACAATATCACCAAAGTCCAAGTAATTAAAGAAAATCTTCACCCCATCCCCTTTTTCTCCCATTTTCTATGCCCCATGCTCACCCCCCTCACCACTTTGAAATTTCCATACTAAATACATTTAATGAATGGTACTTGTTGTCTAAAGAAAACCCTAGATCTAGATATCATAACTACATTTCTTCACATGCTACTTCAAGTAAACTAAAAATTCTCTCATCTCTTCCATCTCTTTTGTGGTTCGGCCAAGATCAAGATGAAGAAGAAACCATACCATTTCCAAGTTCAAGTATTTTACAAAGTTCTATTAGTGTTTCTTGTTTGGGTTTTGGAATAAAAACCTAGAGATAACTAAGTCATTTAACTTCAAAAACTCATCAACCTCAAGTACGTGTCCACGTAATTTTTCTACCCTTTTATAGTTCCATTTGATCTATTTTTGATGTTTTATTAGCAAGCATACAAATATAGTTATGTTATATACCACTTAACACTTATTTTTGTCACTAAAATGAATCTAAAGAATTTTATTAGTGATCTTATGAGATCCATCTTTTTTTTGTGAAGATTAGGAACCCATGACACCCTAAGAAGGTGTATGGTAGGATTGAGTACTTGTGGAGTTGATTGAAAGAAGTTTGATTAAATTTTGAACAAGTCTTGAACTAGAAAAGTGATTTTTACAAACTATACAAAAAGGGTCTGTCCAAAAACGTGAAACCTGGAAAACTCAGTAACTCAGGGGATATTTTGGCTTAAATATTTATAAAATAATTTCAAAAACGAAACCGTGGGCGTTGGAATGAGCAAAAACGAGCTTACGACGAGAAAGTTATGATTTTTCTACATTTAACGACGAAAAACTATTTTCTGAAAAATAAGAGTGCTGTTTGCCGAGATTCGGAGGACAAAACGAGGTATTAGACGTGATCTAGAAGAGCCGACCTACTGAAAATATGTTAGTTCACATTAACACGAAGCCGGGGATATAAAGAACGTAGAAAACGGGCTTATAACGACCGAGATACACGCGTTTAAAAGCCGACGATTTACAAAACATTTCATCAGCTTTTAATAGAAATATTTTTCAAGTGTTGACAGTCTATCCGGGTGACCATGTTCGACACCATTTTTCTCATATAGACTCGTTTCTGGAAAATTAATATCTGAGACTAAAAGTTAGTTCACCCAGCCTTGTTTTCAAAATGTCCAACCGTTCGTTAAACGGATTAATAACGAATAACTTATGACCTTCCAAACTTTCCCAAAAACTGCCCAGAATCTGCAGAAACAGCCCAAACACCCTACTTCACGGCTATTTTTCTTTATGATTGAAAATCGTATGGACACAACTTCAGTGTTACGACTTTTAGACAATGTTACAAAATTTCTTAAACTACTGAGTTTCTTTCCTAACTCTTAATATTCACTATTTCGCGACTAGTTTTGCGAGGCCATTTGGTCATATTTTCAAGTTATGAAAAATGTCATTTTACGACGAAAACACTATATTTGCCGATGAAACACCAAACGAGGATCGTGGAGTATCGTTTCAACATAAATACATGAAAAGTGGTTATTAACTTAACGAGACATCAAAAATATATTTTCGACGATGAACATTATTTTCAAAACTAATGAGTGGTATCGATAACATACGTATTTGCATGTGTAGCATCATTTCATTGCTTACATTAGAGCCTATCATTCATATTAGATTGCGGTTAGAGATCGTGCCTCATTTTGTGTATCCACTTTTGTCTTCGTAGCTATCACACCGGGTGAGTTCATGCCCCCTATTTTAACTTGTTTTATAACTGTTTTGGGGGAGAATACATGCTCGTTTTTACATGAATGCAATACTTGTTTTACTTGAACATGCTACTTGTTTACTCAAGCACTACTTGTCCTACTCAAATGTTTATTTGTTTACTCAAATGCTTTATGTGTTTACATGTTACAACCTACATATCTGGTGACATTGTCAGAATTGATCATATGGCGACATTGTCAGAATTGTTTATATGGCGACATTGTCAGATTTATTTATATGGCGACATTGTCATGTCTACATTATCACACTTACCTTTATATAGCGACATTGCTACACTTATCTTTGAATTTAGGTCCAAATATTACTTTTGTTTACATAAACCAGATCATATTTTGCATTGGGTTGTAAACACACAGGTTGCAAGTCTTGTATGGGCGGGGCTTGGAACTGGGTGGATTTACAATGCCTTTGCTGGGAAATCTTCATTCAAATGCTTTACATTACATTCTTTTTCACTAAACTCTATGAACTCACCAACCTCGTGTTGACACTTTAGCATGTATTTTCAGGTATTAAGCAATGGCACGCTACTGGAGGTTTTTGGCAGGGCATGGCATGGTCATAGAAGACTCTGATATTCATTTGTGGATCGTTTTAACTATTTAAAGGGCCTAATTTCCGCACTACTTTTAACAATGTAAATTCAACACTTTTGTTAAACGATTTTATTTTAAATGAATTAGGTTAAAATCGTTCTTTGCACTTGTGTTGTGATACCAATTGAGTTGCACCCCAGCGACATGTAAGCTTCCGCTGCACCCGATTCTGGGGGTGTGACAGATTGGTATCAGATCCTTGGCTATAGGGAACTGGGTGATTTTAAAACGTAGACTATAGCTACTTTCTCGAAAACTTAACCCTATGACCGCCACGTGCCTGCCTGCCAAGCTGATGCCTCATTTGTGGTTTGTTGCTGACATATGTGATGAGATTTTTATTTCATTATCAGATATATTATACTCACTTATTCTAGTTGATTGCTATGATTGTCTTTCATATAAGCATGCTCACGTATCATATATGTCACCGCGTTACGCCTTTTCCTTACGTAATTTCATCATTCGACCTCGAGTTTGGTCACTTGCCTTAGTCTTTCATGACGTCTTCTTATATGTGAAGGACATAGTATTAGTATAACTGAACTGAGTATTTCAAAATTCATGGAACCTCGGTGGAATGTAGACTGGTCATCTATATTCGACCCGGGACAGTGGGATATAGGATGACCACCTATATCCGACTCAGAGATGAATTTTGTAATACTGAGAATAGTTATAATAAAATTTTGTCTGGATTGAATTTCTATTCGATTTCTAAAGGTTTCAAAAATTCATGTGTGGGTATACAATCGTTGGTAGAACATTCACACCTTCATCACCTCGTGAACCGCCGCCTAGAAGCACATCAACTAAACATAACTCAACCTCAAGCTTTCATTCTATGGCAAGCCACATTAGGGCACCTACTTCTAGGAAACGTCTTATTTACGTTTCACCCTTATTTTCTTGTTTTGAAGAGTTATGCCGCAAAAGAAAGCTACTCCAACTATGACACCAGCTGCTATTCAGAAACTTGTTGCGGATAGTATAGAGGCAACACTAGTAGTTGAAAGGGAGGCAGTAGCTGCATGGGCTGTTGAAGCCGCATCTCGGGCAGGAACAACAGAAGCTATAGGACTAGCTGCTAATGGTACTAATGGTCGTAAATGTACATACAAGGACTTCAAGCGTGGTGATCCCATAAAATTCAAAGGTACTGCAGGAGCCACTGCTATGATCCGTTGGTTTGAACATACAGAATCTGTGTTTCATCTATGCAACTGTCCAGAGGAGTACAAAGTGAAGTTTGCAGCTAGTACACTTATTGATGAAGCTATGTCGTGGTGGAATTCGTATGCAAAACCCATGGGAATGGAAAATGCTCACAAGCTTACGTGGGATGAATTCAAGAAGTTGCTGACTAAGAAGTTCTGTCAACGCACTGAAATAAAGAAGTTGGAAACAGAGTTTTATGAGCTAGTGACAGCAGGTAATGATAACGAGGCATATATCA
>LBNU01026614.1:10356-36364 GCA_014162995.1 Artemisia annua | reverse complement strand
AAAAAATAACGATTAAAAACAAAGAATTTGGTTCGTACACTACAAAAACAAAAGATACACCTTCTTCTAGCGATTGATACCACTTGTTAGGTCACCATATTGTAAACACAAGTAATGATAATGATAGAAATAAGATGAGAAATAGAGTTTGGTTGATTATAACAAATGAGAAAGATAAAGTGCAAGAGTTTCCTTTAGATATTGAAATAACCAACAAGATAAATGAAATACATGAAGTCCTATTTATAGGTGAGGACTAGGACAACATTCCCTTTCCTCCCTATCATGTCTAGACGTGGGCTTTGTGGCCCATTGGACATTTAGTGGACTCCAAACGTTACATAAATAAACTAGATATAGTAGCAACCTATTACATGTTCTGAAATAACCGAGACTTGATAAATGTTGATAAACTTAGATCCTAACACTATATGATTGGAATCTTATGATGATTTTGATATGATATTTTGAGTTCGCGGTTTAGTTGTTTTGAAACACTTACACCTACCCTACGCCGTTGTCACAGACTATGGCCTCTCGTACGTTCGATGTTACTGAGGATACTCTTGCTGACCCTTTCCGCCCAGCACAGATCACCATGGCTCCTGATGATCCCTACAGGATTGCCATGCATTCAGCTACTTCATCACCGACAGCAGTTACTTCTGCACCACCTGCTGCATCTACTTCTTAGGGACTCTCATCTTCTCTAGGGCTCCCTGGTACTTCGAGACAGCTTACTCTTCATCAGGCTTTGGCTCGTGTGGCTCCACGTTTCGCCCACCGAGCTACGGCATGCATGTCTGTGCGTCCTTCGTCACCACCCATGCATTTTGATGCTCACGCTCTTCTGTCAGATGCACCACCCGCATCATTGCGTCGTCGTCCTAGATCACCTACCCCATCACCACACGATTCACTTGTTCAGAGACGACTATTGATGGTGTACTCCTCAGATGAGGAGGAGGAGGAGTATGAGGGTGAGAAGGAGGATGATGACCCTTAGGAGGCTGAGCAGGGAGATGATGACCCACAGGAGGGTGAGGAGGAGGATGATCCTCAGGAGGAGGAAATGCCTGATGATGATGGTTTGCCAGCACAGCCAGCTCATGCTGAGGAGCCCGATTCCCCGATACATCCGTTAGAGCCGGTTTCACCTGATCACCCATGCTTGTTTGATTCACCACCTGGTAGTCCTGTGGCGTGGGACGCGCCATATGAGATATCTGCTGAGCCTGCAGAGTTGGGTGAGACTGGTAGGATTTGGACTCGACTTACTGCTCTAGGTGAGAGGATCACGCATATGTCTGATCGGATTGATAGAGTGACTNCGTGGCATCGGACGCGCCATCTGAGATATCTGTTGAGTCTGCAGAGTTGGGTGAGACCGGTAGAATTTGGACTCGACTTACTGCTCTAGGTGAGAGGATCACACATATGTCCGATCGGATTGATAGAGTGACTGTTGAGTTTATTGGAGAGTTGCGGGTTGATTTGGTTACTGCTGAGGGGAGAATTACAAAGATTAGGAGAGGTATGATGGAGATTTATGAGCATATGGACAGCTTACAGAGAGGGTTCCTCACGGCACGCGAGGCTGATCGCAAGCTATAGAAAAGGAACTCAGTGTTGGAGAGAGAGGTCACGGACCTCAAGAGGGATGCTGATGCACATAGTGTTGAGATGGGATCGCTAAGGAGGGAGTTGGAGAGTTTGAGGCAGGAGTTGAGGAGTCTACGCCAGCATAGTGGCTAGATAGTTGGATTATGTTGTCATGTTGCTTTCTACACCGAGGAGTGTTCGGTTAGAAAAGCTAGTTATCTTATTTTGATGTATTCCCGTTGGTTGTTCGTCTCGTTTGGGAACGATTAGTATCTCTTATGTCTATTGTAGTTGGAACGATGTCTTGATCGCTATTTGTATGGATGATGGTTATTATTATATGATGCTATGTGGTTTTGGATGTCATGGAAATTGAGTTCCTATTCGCTTTATTGTTGTCTTGTGGTGTATTGTTGATATTCTTCCAATGTATTGGCTTCATTTATTCAATTCTTGTTGAGCGTATGATAAGTGATATCGGAGACTTATGAACCTTGTATGATGTTTCAGATCAATGGCTGTACGACGAAACCCTGTCAGAGCTACCCGAACTGGTACTGCAGCGACTACCCCTGGTCGCCGAGGATGCTGTCCTACTCGAAATGTTGAAACCCCTACTCCTGACAACCTGGACACCAACAACCGTAACAACATGAATCAAAATGTTGATGTTCAGGGAGACAATGATCATGTTCCACCGAATGTACCTACTATGGACCAAGCTATGATCAACCAACTTGTGGAGCAACGAGTTGCTGAGCTACTAGTTGAGTCGAATCATTCCAACAACTCTGCTAGAACTTTTCCACCTGTTCGTACTAATGGATGTAACTACAAGGAGTTCCGAATCTGTGGACCAATTGAGTTTGGTGTAACTGAAGGAGTGGTCTACTTGGTCAGGTGGGTAGAGAAAACTGAGTCAGTGTTCAATGTCAGTAAGTGTGCGGAGAATGCAAAGGTAAAGTTTGCTTCTTTTACTTTAAAGGATGAAGCATTAACTTGGTGGAACAATTACCGAAATTCGGTTAGGAGTGATGTGGCCTATGCCATGACTTGGGAGCAATTTAAGTCCTTGCTAATTCAGACTTACTGCCCAAGGAATGAGGTTAAGAAGCTGGAGATTGAGTTCTGGAATCACAAAGTGAAGGGTACCGATATGGTGACTTACAATCGTCGTTACCAGGAGTTAGCCTTGNGATGTAACTACAAGGAGTTCCGAATCTGTGGACCAATTGAGTTTGGTGTAACTGAAGGAGTGGTCTACTTGGTCAGGTGGATAGAGAAAACTGAGTCAGTGTTCAATGTCAGTAAGTGTGCGGAGAATGCAAAGGTAAAGTTTGCTTCTTTTACTTTCAAGGATGAAGCATTAACTTGGTGGAACAATTACCGAAATTCGGTTAGGAGTGATGTGGCCTATGCCATGACTTGGGAGCAATTTAAGTCCTTGCTAATTCAGACTTACTGCCCAAGGAATGAGGTTAAGAAGCTGGAGATTGAGTTCTGGAATCACAAAGTGAAGGGTACCGATATGGTGACTTACAATCGTCGTTACCAGGAGTTAGCCTTGCTTTGCCCAGATATGGTTAAGACTAAGACTCAAAAGATTGAGCGGTATACCGATGGGTTGCCTGTGGCTACAAGGAACGATGTGATTGCTGCTAGGCCTGCAAATGTTCATGAGGCTATCACGATCGCTCAACAATTGATGGACTCGTTGGTATTGGAAGCAGCTGAGAAGGATAAGAATGGAAAGAGGAAGAGGGACCATCACTCTAAGGGTAATGATCACCGAAACAAGCGACAAGTTGTTTTTAAGGCTTATGCTATTGGGGATGGAGATAAGAAGAATCATAATGGTGATGTACCCAAGTGTGGTCGTTGCTACAAGAATCATTCTGGACGATTTACTGTGATGTGCCAGAATTGCTCAAGGAGAGGACACACAGCTAGGGATTGTAGAGCTCAACCCCTTGCTATGGTACAAGCTACTCCCGAAGCTAGGAGTAAGGCGAATGTTACTTGCTTTGGGTGTGGAAAGAAGGGACACTATAGGAGTGAGTGTAAGGAATCGTGGAACCGAGGAAATCAAGGATCGGGTGGTAATGGGTACAATCATGGAAACCGTGGAGTTGGAGGAAACTGTGGACGTCATGACAATGAGGACCAACGTGTGGAAGCAGGAGCTGCTCATGGGAGAGTGTATGCACTTGGAAACGAGAGAGGAGAAGACCCAAACGTCGTTACTGGTACGTTCCTTCTCAATAATCGTTATGCTTCCATACTATTTGATACTGGTGCCGATAGAAGTTTTTTGTCCACTACATTTGCACCCTTATTAGAAAAACCCCCGATGGCCTTAGGAATTGGTTATGATGTGGAGTTAGCTAACGGAAACATAGAAAGGATTAAAACTATCATTCGCGGCTGCACGTCTAATGTCTTGAATCACCCTTTCAACATAGACCTTCTACCCGTCACATTAGGAAGTTTCGATGTCATTATTGGTATGGATTGGTTGTCGAAGTATCGTGCTCACATACTTTGCGATGAGAAAATTGTGTGTGTGCCTTGCGGCAAGGAGATTTTAAATATACAAGGAGATCGAAAGGTTTGAGGAGTCCATCCAGATTAGCGGTCATATCTTGCTCTAAGCTACCGAAGCTAATGGAAAAAGGATGTTACCTTTTCTTAGCTCAAATCTCTGAGAAAGGAGGGAAGGAGAAGAAAGAAAGGCGCATTGGAGATGTGCCTATAGTTCGTGACTTTCCGGATGTATTTCCCGATGAATTTCCGGGAATCCCGCCTACTAGACAAGTGGAGTTTCAGATTGAGTTGATACCTGGTGCTGCACCAGTGGCACGGGCACCTTATCGACTTGTACCAACTGAACTGCAAGAGTTGTCGAAACAATTGGCGGAGTTAGCCGAAAAGGGATTTATACGACCAAGTTCTTCACCTTGGGGAGCCCCAGTTTTATTCGTGAAGAAGAAGCATGGATCATTCCGTATGTGTATTGATTACCGAGAGCTGAACAAGTTAACGGTAAAGAATAGATACCCGTTACCGAGAATCGACAACTTGTTCGATCAACTCCAAGGATCGAGTGTGTATTCGAAGATGGATCTGAGATCGGGGTATCATCAACTTAGAGTGAGAAAGAGCATGAGGAACATCTAAGACTCATCTTAGAATTGCCCAGGAGGGAGAAGCTGTATGCCAAGTTCTCCAAATGTGAATTTTGGATTCCGACGGTACAATTTTTGGGTCATGTGATTGATAGACAAGGAGTCCATGTAGACCCCGCTAAAATTGAAGCTATTAAAGATTGGGCTGCACCGACAACCCCAACGGACGTTCGTCAGTTTTTGGGTTTAGCCGGTTACTACCGAAGATTCATTGAGGGATTTTCGAAGATAGCAAAGCCGTTAACCAAATTGACTCAAAAGAATGTTAAATACGAATGGGGAGATAAGGAAGAGGAAGCATTTCAATTACTTAAGAAGATGTTGTGTAGTGCTCCTATCTTGGCATTGCCTGAAGGTAGCGAAGACTTTGTTGTCTACTGTGACGCCTCTAATAAAGGTTTGGGAGCTGTGTTAATGCAATGAGAGAAGGTGATAGCTTATGCTTCCCGACAACTCAAGAAGCACGAGAAGAACTACACCACCCATGATTTGGAGTTAGGTGTTGTGGTTTTCGCCTTAAGGATATGGAGACATTATTTGTATGGAACCAAGTGTGTTGTATTCACTGATCACAAAAGTCTACAACACATCTTGAACCAAAAAGAGCTCAACATGAGACAGCGACGTTGGATTGAGCTGCTAAGCGATTATGATTGCGAAATTCGCTATCATCCCGGTAAAGCCAACGTCGTTGCTGATGCTCTTAGTCGGAAGGAGAGAATACCACCGTTACGAGTTAGGTCATTAGGAATGACTATCGTATCGCTGTTACTGTCTCAAATATTAGAAGCTCAAACGGAAGCGTTGAAAGCAGAAAACAGACCTGCTGAGAATATATTTGGGATGGCAGAAAATGAGAAGGGATTTGTTAAGCGTTCTGATGGAATATTATGTTTTGGAGACAGAAGTTGGGTACCATTGTATGGAGGAATTCGCGAGTTGATTATGCATTAGTCGCATAAGTCAAGGTACTCTATTCATCCTGGGTCTGACAAGATGTACATGGATCTGAAAAAGTTATATTGGTGGCCAAACATGAAGGCAGATATAGCATTATACGTTAGCAAATGTTTGACATGTTCGAAGGTTAAAGCAGAACATCAGAGACCGTCAGGATTATTGACGCAGCCAGAACTTCCGGTTTGGAAGTGGGAGCGGATTACGATGGACTTTATTACCAAATTACCAAAAACAGCTAGTGATTGTGACGCTATCTGGGTAATTGTGGATCGATTGACTAAGTCTGCTCATTTCCTGGCAATTAGTGAAGATGATAGTGTCGACAAACTTGCGAGGTTGTATGTGAAAGAAATTATTTCTCGTCATGGTGTTCCGATATCGATTATTTCTGATCGCGACAGTCGTTTCACGTCAGCTTTGTGGCGATCACTCCAAACCGCTTTGGGGACGAGAGTTGATATGAGTACTGCATATCATCCCCAAACCGATGGTCAAAGTGAGAGAACTATTCAGACTTTGGAGGATATGCTTCGTGCATGTATAATAGACTTTGGTAAAGGCTGGGAGAAGTATCTACCCCTTGCGGAATTCTCCTATAACAGTAGCTACCACACAAGTCTTAAAGCTGCACCATTCGAAGCTTTATATGGTCGTAAATGCCGCTCGCCTATTGGTTGGGCTGAGGTTGGAGATAGCCAACTCACAGGCCCCGAGCTTATATTGGAGACTACTGAGTAATTTGAAGAAATGCCTTTATGATGAAACACCAATGATACCGATGAAAGATATTCGAGTTGATGAGAATTTTAACTTTGTGGAAGAACCGATTGAGATTTTGGATCGAGAGATTAAGCGACTCAAGCGAAGTCGCATTCCACTCATCAAGGTTCGTTGGAATTCCCGTCATGGACCGGAATTTACGTGGGAACGTGAGGATGTGTTTCGAAAGAGATATCCGAAGCTTTCCACTTCGTAGATGGATTGTTCCGAGAGAAACCCGGGACGGGTTTCTTCTGAGGCTGGGAGGATGTGACAACTGGCGAATTAGGGAGCTATTTAAAAACCCGCATTACTTTAAATTTAATGATTTTTGGAATATTTGAAAGTTTATTCGCGATAAATTTGTAAACTTTGAATCGTGGTTTTGAAATTCGTGGTTTCTATGGAATTTGAATTGGAATTATTAATTTAATATGGAATATATGTTGTGATTTATTTATTTTTGAGATCGTTATTTGACACTACGTTGACTCCGGCACTAGGATAACCAAACAAATTTAAATGTTTTGAATGTATGGTTTGGTTTATATATTTATCGAACGTATTATGGAATTTTAAATTATTGGGAACGAGCTCGGTTTGAGTATGTCGAGATATTTTTGAAAAGTTACGGGTTTGGCCTTGCATTTTATAACTAGCCACCTTACCTCATACTAATAATATTATTATTATTATTACTATAAAAAAAAGTATACTACAAATCGTCCTTGTGGGTTCCCTGGTCTCACACAACAACACAAACACAAACATAAACTTCATCTTTATTATCTCTCTCTCCCTCTCCATAAAACCCTAGCCGCCCCTCTTTTCCGGCGACCATCACCACACCGCCGCCTCCACAACTAAACCATTACCACTATCCTAACCATCTCATCGAGATCTATCTTTTGGTATATATCACACGCCACACAACCTCCTCTAACACCACGTTCTCATCACCACCGCCACCTAAAACACCACCACCACCATTAATACTTTTGAGTTTTTAAAGATTTTGAGCTTGGAGTTGTTTTGAAGGTAGGTATTCACGTTTTGCACCTAGAGTGCCACGTTTTGAGTTCAAATCCATGTATATACGGATTATTGTTGTTGGGTTTCGAAAAGTTATGATGGGAAATGTTATTTTGATAATAATTTTGAGTTTGGTATCCGGGTTTGAGGTGTTTCTCATGGGGGTTGAGCGAACCGTGAGCCTTGGCTCACGGCATGGTTATGGGTTCGAGCCATGTGGCTCTAGTTTATTGGGTTTTGACCTTGGGAAGCTGGTAACTAGGGTTTGGATTATTGGAGTTTGGAATTGGTTGGATCTGATGACCTTTTGTTGTTGTTGTTGCTCTTGTGTGCCGCGACCCAAGAGGGTCCATTTGGGCAGCTTTTTGTATGCTCGTATGAGCTTGTTTCGAGACCAATTTGGTCATGGGTACGAGTCTTTGTGACTCGTGGTCTAGCCGAGACCCAAGTGGGTCTCTCGGCACGGGTTTGGCTTGGTAAACCAACCCGGATTACATGTAACTTGATGACTTCTTGTTGTGTTTTATATTGTTGTTGTTATTATTGTTGTTGTGGTATTTTGATTTCGACCTAATACATTGGATGGGTCGAGACCCTTTGTGGTCTCGACAATGGGATACTTTTGGATATTGTGGAGTTGTTGACGAAAAGTGATATTGGGGACCGATTGTGAGACGGTCAACTTAGAATGACGGAGATAGGGTAGTCGGGTGCCGTAGTCGGACCCTATTGTTGTAGTTGTGATATGGGGCTTGTTGACGGAGATGTGTTATTGATTGTTATTACTTGGGCTTTTGGTTGTGCGTGTCGAAGTCACGTTGACTTTCTAGTCAACGGTTGATTTTGGCAAAACGCCGTAACACTTGGACTTGGACAATGAGCCGAGAGTGATGACTCGGACATGTGACCATCTTATATAACTCGTTATAAATAATAATCAAACTTAATAATATGACTCGTAATACTATTATTAATAATATAAACGTTTATATAAATATATAAACGTGAAAACGTATATATATTTATACAAGTGCGTATATTAAAAATAAAACGATCACGAGTAATATTATAATAACGTGACGATGTATATTATGCTATACAGGTAGCATAATAAAATTCGGGAATGTCATTATGATTAAACAATTATAAATGCCGATATAAATATAACGTTGGATGATTATACTAAATGAATTACTTTTTGGAATATGAAACGGGAAACTTACGAGTTATACGGGATCGTGGTCACTTGAGTCCAAGTGGGCCATGCTATTCATTTTATGACTTTTGTGCTTGTCACGGATATGTGACGTTAATACATCCATTTTCTATAACTACGTAACTTATTTGATCGACGGATTAAATAGGATCTATTTAGTTATATAAAATGAGTATGTTAATGTGTATTGTATCCTACGACGCCCATAGGTTGTGGTATATGTACGGAATTTATGAGTTACTAAATATTACGTGAGGTTTATCAAATTGACGAATTTGGTAAGTTTGACGATGTATTTAGGGAACTTATTAAATTTAGAAATATACCATATAGTATCCTACGTGCTATGTAATTTAGGTTTTGGGTATGATCTTAGAGTAATATATTAGGTAAATAAATTGTGGAAGGATACCAAATCGACGGATTTGATAAACTTCGATGATTTATTTAAATGATATATTGGACTAATATTAGACCCGTAGATTGTTACTATTATATCTTTTGGTTGTGATTTCTTGGTTGAGTTGTGTCGACCCTCCACCCGCATGGATACCAAACACCAAACTAATACGAGAATAATACGAGAAATGGATTTTTGGAAAGTAAAAGGAATACGTTCGGGATTGGGAATATTTGATTTTGAGGAAATATTCCTGAAACGAGTTTATATTGTTAGGAAGTGCCGAGTCCGTAGTTGCCGTCTTTTGAGTTGTGATACTTCTTGATTCTACCGGTTTCTTTGTGCTGATATCTGGACTTGAGGTGAGTCATAGCCCCACTTTTACTCTTGAACTTTGTTTTCAATACTTGGGGTGAGAAAAGTGCAAATTATTTTATGTGGAATTTTATCGCTTTTATTTAAAACTTGCTATGCTTATAGGACTAAGTATGTTACATCAACCTTAGCCACATAGTGAATTTTGTTATCGCGTGTGGACTAAATATGATTAGATGATATTGGAAGTTACATCAACCTTAGTCGCATAATGAATCTTGTTATCACGTGTGGACTAGATATGGTTAGATGAAGAGAATGGTTTTGGTATGTGCTTAAACACATACCTTTTCTTGACCAAATTAAGACCAAAAAGACCAAAAACCCGCTAATAAATGCCAAATATATGTGTTTTTGTGTTTTTGTACATGCAGGTAATAAAATATGAGAAAACGATAAAAACCGGGACAAAATCACGAAAAACGAGCACGAGATTTGAAAGAGAAAATATTTATAGCTGGGAAGTGAATTTGAGCTCAAAATGACAAAACAAGTCCCTGGAAGATTTTAAAGTTTCAAGAATAGTCCTTTGATGAAGTTTTACAAAATTTCAAGATTAGCCCTCCATCTTTCCAAAATTGTCAAGATTGGTCCCTGAAAGAATAAATTTAAAGAATTGACAACTCAAGTCCTCCAAGAATTCAAAAATGTTACAAAAGGCCCTTGGAATAAAATTGGCGGAACAGGTACCTAAGCTTGCAGAAATTACAAAAGTGGTCCTTGTAACTTTTAAATCCTAAAAACTAAAACTACTACTATACTAAACCAACTCTTAACCCAATATAACCCAATAAATCTAAAAACCCACTACACCCTTACTGCTGGCCCATAATTCTCACCCAGCCCACCAACCAATAACCCAGACCCAAAAATCAAAAAAATATAAAAAAACCCTTAACCCCGTTTTACCCCGTTTACCTTCTTCCCACACCCAAGCTCTGTAAATCCACTATTCACCATATCTAGAAACCTCGTACCAGCATCCTATGTTCTAGAAATCTCTGCCAACGTGTCAAGGGTCAGTCTTATCAGTGCATACGTGGATAAATGGAGCTCTCTCATTTGATAGAAGAAGCTGGAAGGATCAAGATGATAAGGGATGAAAGAATTCGTGAAAATTCTACTGGGATTCCTTCCTATGATCATGATAAGGCTTCTGGGACATTCACCAAGCTTCAAACCGACCTATTGATGGCTATAAATAGGACCCTCAGCTCATTGTTGTGAGTGTGTAGAAATTAGTGATAAGCTTTAGTGTTTTAATAAGCTCTGTTTGTAATTCTCTGTCTTTAATGTAATTTGGCTTTTAAAGTTTAATAAAATTAAGGTTTACTTGCATTTCCCTTTTATCCGTTTGAAGTTCTTTTTATATAAGCTCTTATTTTCCTTCAAAAAGCTCTAATCTTTATACTTATTTTAAGTCATTTACAGCTTATTAGCTGTCTTTCATAAGCTCTTATTTGCTTTTCATACAGTTTTCCATCTAAAAAAAAAGAAAAGAATAAGCCAAAGGTCTATAAGCTTTCCTAAAGCTCATACACCTTTCTGATAAGCTCAGCAAGCTAATCCATAGCTTTATTAAACTTATCTTATCCTCCAGTAGCCTCCATTTATTTTCATTGCAGTAGGATCAAGTAAGTTTTCTTATCTTTTCTTTTTATTGCATTTCCTAGCATTAGTGTTTATTTTATAGTCCATTGCTAGCTTCTCAGTCCTATTTAGCTTATTTGCATCTTCCATAATAGTATTGGTGGCTTTTAGGCATCTAGTCTTAATATTAGCTTTTTAGGGGTCCTTAACTGTCTAGAATTAGCATTAAGAGCAAATCTAGTATCTAGTGATATTTACTGCATATTATTGCTTCTTCAGGTCTAATATAAGCTAAATAATAAGCATCAATTGGCTGTTTTAGGTCCAGAAGTTTTAAGCTCAATATCTTAGTCTAACAGCTCACTGTAGGAGTGTTTGGTTTAAGCTTAATTTTGGGGTAATAGTAGTTTATAGGTTCATATTACTGCACTCTCAGGTTTCTTGGTTCATATTAGGGACAAATCACTCATAAAATTGCAGCCCTTAGTTTAAAAAGTCAAAAATTCCATCTAGTCTCAAAACTGCTCAGAAAGGTGATATCTGTTAGATTATTTTAGGATCATTTCACTGCATTAGTGGTTAGGACTAGGATTATTTAGCATAAACATAACAATTACTCATCTTTAAAAAGATTTAGGCTGCTAAAATTCCTTTTGGTCAAACTTAGGAACATAATAGAAAGTCAACATTTGCATAAAAACTGGTTACAGAACAGTCTCACTAGGCATAATTAGGAGTAAATTTAATTGGCTTAGAAGTGTTCTTAGGACATAAAATTGCATTTAGGATTAGTTTAGCTACCCTAGTTTAGGTTTTAACAAGAATTACTCAATTCCAACAACTCTTGATAGGTAAAATCTAGGCTTAAATTCTGTCCCAGAAAAGAAAGTTCAGCAAAACAGTTTTCTTCCACTTTTCTAGGATTAAAATTAAGGTTCAATTAGTGCATAGAAATTAGGGCTTTTTGTGTTTTAGTGATCTATCCTAGGTGTACTTTTACTATTTCCCTTTAGATTTTAGTTTCCAGCTTAATTAGTGCTTATAATTTAGCTCAAAAGTAGGTACCCTAGGACTGTTTCTGTTGTAGTGCTTAATTGCTTATTGTGTTAGCTTTTCTGTGCTTTTTGTGCTCATTAGTGCTTATTTAGGTGTCATTTAGGTTCTGTAGAAGTTTGGTCCAATTTACTCTTCAATTGCTTAATAAGTGCTTATTAGAAATTGCTTATTAGGGTCAAACTGCTTATTCAGTGGTCAAGATTAGCTTTTCCTAATTTTCATAGGTCCCTTAGCTTATTTTAGAATTACCCTAAAAGTTTCAGAATTATTTGAGCTTATTTACTATTTATTTTAATTAATTTTAGTTTTTAATCACTTTTTAATTAGTTTTAATTAATAATAATTAAACAAAAATCCAAAAAAAAATAGTTTTTCTGTTTTAAAAGTAGTTTTTAATAGTTTTATAATTTTATAAAAATAAACTTTTCTTTTCCAAATTATTTTTCTACTTTCAGTATTTTTTTAGTAATTAATAATTAGTTTTTAATTAATAATAAATATATATATAAAAAAAAAAAAAAAAAAAAAAAAAAAAAAAAAAAAAAAAAAAAAAAAAAAAAAAAAAAAAAAAAAAAACCAAAAAATATATTTTCCAGTTTTTAAATTACTTTTAGGATATTTTAAAGTTTTCAAAATTATTTTTCCACTTTTCCTAGTTAATTTCTATTTTAGTTTATTTTTAGTAATTAAAAGTAATTTTTAGAATAAAATAAATAAATAAAAAGTAAATTAAAAGTAATTTAAATAAGGTAAAGTTTAATTTTACATTTTAGCCCCTTAGGAAATTAGAATTTGTGTTTAAGATTTAGGTCTTCCTTAGTTGACATAGTTTTTCCCGAGATTAGCTCGGGAATTTAGGATTCGATCCCGTTTTACGTTTAGGTTTTTATTTTCGTGTTTTACGTGTTTTTCCGTGCTTTACGTGTGTTTGTTCTTACGTGTTTTTATTTGTAGAAATTTAGGGTTCCCTTAGCCTGCACGATTCATTTCTTGAATCACGAACACGAACCAACGAACCAAGTTTCAGCCTTCGTTGGGACTACGACCCGGGGATACATATTTACCGGTGCTATCCTCGGACTATATATATTTGGTTGTATACATATACTTACACCAAGTTTTTGGCGCCGCTGCCGGGGAAGGCTAAACGTGTCCGTCGATTCTTTTTCGTTGATTTTTGATTTGAAGATCCTTCTCCGGAAGTTACTATTTTCGTATATTAATAAGTAGTTAGTTATCGAACACTTGTAGAAAGTGTTTTAGCATAATACACTCTAAAAAGGAACCTCACTTCTGCGGGAGTGTTGTAAACCGTGCCCAAATAACGAACAAAAGAAATCACGAGGTTACTCGTTTTTCCGATTATTTTGAGTTTTACAACCGAATAAACGAGGAATACGGAAGTCTTGACATTAAATTGCAGACTGAAGAGAGCAGGTTTTTAAGTACACTGTACACTTGAGTACCCCGTACACCTCTTTCTCCCGCCTCGCCGCGCGTAAGCTCAAAAGAAAAGAGGAACGTTTAATTTAGTGATTACCAAAGATTAAATAGGATTAATAACTTGTTTTTGTTTTCGTTTTTAATTTAGAAACATAAAATACTTTAAAAAAACCCAAAAAAATAATCTTAACCTCAAAGTTAATTTTCGTTTTCTTTTTTGTTTGCTTTCGTTGTATGAACACCCGCTCTTCGTTAAACGATTTGCTTTCACCTCTTTCAAACCCCGAGAGAATCATTCGTCATAATACCCGAACTTCTTTTCCGACTCTTGACGAAATGAACAACCTCAACAATGCTCAACACCCTCCGGTGGGTGGAGCTCAACCAAACGGTAACCCTCCGATGGGTGAAAACCTTAATGTTAATGCCGTTCCCGATCTCCAAGGTTTGTTTGAGGATTATGTGGTTGGACTATAGTGTGCACCTATAGGGTTTTTGCGTTGTGAATTGAGGCCTAGTCTAGCTAGCAAGCGTTTTTGCGTATATGTCCACTTGATTGAATTATGAATATAAACCTATGATCTCACCAGCGAAAGCTGACTTTTAGCACGTTTTCTCAGGTAATTAAGTAATGATTTTGGATGCTTGGATTGGAGGCTTGGCTTGGCAATGCGGTTTAAGGATCTATTTTTCTAAAACTCTGATATTTATTTGCGGACCTACGTTTATTTCTTTTGGGCCTTACTTTGGATAAATTTGGGATGAATGTAAACTCAAAACCCCGTTTGGTTGTGTTTTACTTATGTTTACCTTATCTCGTTCTTTTTATGACTTGTGTTGGATACCAATCCCCGTAACACCCGAAAGCTTGATGAGTCTTCCGTTGTACCAAATTTTGGGGGTGTTACAAGCCATTTCAAGTTCTAAGTACGATTCGTAAGAATCTTCCTCAATAACTTGATCACTATGTTCAATTTGCCTAAAGGATTCATCATGTGTTCCTTGAGATTCAAAGTCATAGATCATAAAACCTAGGTCTTTTTGCCCAATGTGATCATGTTCGGCTAAATCCTCCTCAATTGTTTCCTCAAGTTCTGATGTGTATGAACCCATTAATTCATTAAACTTATGGTTCACGGTTAGGAGGCTTTCCTCAAAATCTTTCCAAAGGGTCTTACTAAAAGGAATTGATCCTAACAACGATTGTGTAATAGAGGCCACACATGCACACAATTCATCAAACCTATCAAACTTTACACCCATCTCCTCTTGTATATATATAAGATCACTTAAAAATTCATTGGAACAACAAGAAGCAAATCTATCCGAGTAAACTAATTGTTCCTCTATTGTTAGTGATCTAAATGGAATTTCATCTGCCATGATGACAAATGAAAATGGTTTTACAAACAAAGGGCACAAGGAAAAAGATAGATTACAAGAAAGCTAAGAAAAATAAAAGTAAAAATCTCACTAGAAAGGATTCTAACGAGTAGACCTAAGTAAAAATAAAATTTTCAACCTAAACAATAACTATTCCCCGGCAGCGGCGCTAAAAACTTTGATGCGTGAGATTGCACCCTCGCAAAAAGGTTTTACTTCTCAAGGGATCTTGAGAAGCTTGCAATCCCCACCAGGCAGTGTACCTGACCGATGTAGTATAGTGTAGTGGCAAGTACCGGTGGATTGATCGTTCTCTAGGGGAATAGTGTCGTTAGGATTGAAAAACTACTCTAATAGGTCTAAGGGTGAGGGAAGATTCTTTTTGTATTTTTATATTTTAATGAAAGCAAGTAAAAATCTCGTGTTTTAAGGAGTGGGCGGAATTAGTTGCTAGTCAACTAACCCAAATGACTACTATTGCAAATAAAATAAAATGACAAGAAAGTAAATGTTGTGAAAACTAATATGGAGAGAAGTGTGTTTACTTAGATTTCCTTACTCCCTAACTATCTTTTACCGATTGATTAGTGTGTATTAATTGTGTGGATGATGGATTGTATTCCTTAATACCATTCGTGGGGGGTGTATACGGACTTCCCCCAACTCTATAAGCTCCTACTTCACTCCTATGTCGAGCCGGCTAAGAAGCTCCTAACATGGGATCACTAGAATTCGCTCATGCATTAAATACAATCAAATAACCTTAGTACACCTTGGTTCATGTTTCTTAAGACGTTCAAGCATGTTACCAACCGGAAGTCTGCCAGTTTTCTTAAGCCTAACATCGATAATCACCCATCCAATACAATTAATAACACACCATTCAATCAATAATCAATAGTTAGGTTTCATTAGATCTAAGCAAACACAAAGAAAACCTAGCCTAGCATGTTAAACAAAAGACAAGAACAAGATAGAATCAAACAACACATAGACATATTGAATGATTAATTGATTACTTATCTTCAATATAACATGGAAGATCTCAAGGTTAAAAACCTTGAAAAAGCTGCTAAAAATCGTCTAGGGTTTCTCCCTTAAAAGTTCCACACTAATGACTAAAAATTATGCGAATATATATATATAAAAACAGATCTGATGGCGTCACGTTATAGCCTTGACGCCGTTACCTCGCCGTGATTAGGGTTTCTTGATGGCCTTCTTGACGTCGTCCCCCTTTAAACTCCCAAAAAACGTTCTGGCTTATCAAGGCTTGACGGCGTCACATCCATGCTTGACGCCGTCAAGGGTACTATTCAGCAGATTTTTGGCACTTTGTCGAATTCTTCACTTTTATGCTCCAAAAACGTCCAAAATGCTTCCTTTTCCAGAATTTCTCTCCAAAGTACCTAAAATGCCAAAAGGAACGATTTAGGGCAATATTTGGTCAAATAAATACGATTTAGGGCTTAAATGACCCCCGAAAAGCGGTACACTTTTCGCCTTATCACTCCATATATGCTTCTCCTATTCCATAGGAGATTAAAAACTTCCTTTCCCTTTCTTATGTGCCTTCCACTTTGAATCTCTGGATCATTCTTCTGAACAAGTGTTTCATAGGACTCATGTGTCTTTTATAAACACTGCTAACATACCATATGTTGTCCCAATTTCCTCTGTCTGAACCCTCAACCATGAAATCTGTGGCAACATGCGCACATTGAGGCTCATACTTGAAATTTCCATACTCCTCAGCCTTCTTTGTTGTTGTTGAGATTACAACACTTGGTTCTGTGATAACTTCTCTTCCTTTGTTTTTGCATTGCCAGTACACATGGCCTCTTTCTTTGCACATATAACAACGTGCACGCTTCATTTTCTTTGACAGACCACTGCTTTCTCCCAATTCTTTATAATTTCTTCCTATTGGTGGTTTTGTGGTTTTTAGAGAGTTGTAAGAGACAACTTCTACTTTCTTTTTGAGTAACTGCTTTCCCTCAGGGGAAATGTATTTTTTATGTTTAGGCCACTGTGGAGTGTTTGGGATTGTATTGTTTTGTGAGTAGTGTTTGTCTAGGGTGTGTTTCTCATTTCTTTGAACTTGCTTCCCCCTTGGATCAGAACGTGGGCTCTGATACCAATGTTGAAAGTGTTTCACAGGTTTGGAGTTTGCTTCTATGAAATCGTTTGTGTTTACCATATTGTGAATATAAGAATCTGTGTATGAATGTGAGTTTGAGAGTTTGAGATGTGAACAAATAAAACAGTAAAAGTAAATAAAACTTGATATCTTATTAAAACGATTTCTAGACCTATATATACATTGTGAATCGACACAACCTTACAAGGTTAACCATTGTGTCCTTTCACTTTGTAATCGTTTAACCATAATAACTGTCAAATGATTAACTACCTATTAAGGCCTGTTTGGGTCAACAGATTCGACCCAAACTTTACACTGCCTTGACCCATTATGACCCATACAATAATAAACATAAGTACATAACTAAACTAAGGAAATTGTCTAAACAAGAATTAAAGCATTACAAGCATAATTTTACAGGATCACACCTAATGTATCCATTCTGGGTACATAATTTGGTACAGAGTAGTAACAAAACAACCAAAGACTTGGGACATCATCGATTTCTAAAATGTCATTCTTTAATAATCTTATTCTCAATTCACGAAGACAATGAAGGTTGTTTACCTTAATTTTCTTCAAGTTCTGGCAAAATTGAATGTTTATCTTCTCAAGTAACCTACAAATAGATAATAAGTTATGAAGAGCCCCGTCACTTATGCACACCCCTACCAACTCGAGTACGCGCAGGCATGAACACTTGATCACTGGATTTATATTCAACCTAACCTTATAGCTCCTGATGTTAGCAGATCTTAAACTTATAGTATTTATGTTTTCACTAGAGAATATCGCATCCGGAATTGTAAGCCAGCCAACCTCATTTGTGTTCCTAGCAAGCTTCTTACCACATATTGTTAGGGAAAGCCCCTTGAGAATATTCTTAGAAGCTAGTGCTTGGAACCAATTTTCAATGGGAGTAGGCAATGACAATTTCTCAATGTCTAAGTGAAGATGAAGACATTCAATTGGCATGTTGTCATTGAGATACCGTAAAAGAGTACGATCAATCAACTTAATGTACTTTACTTCTTCTCTTTTGGTGACATGGTCAGCAGGTATGCATGTAGTAAACATGAGGGTAGGGATGGTAGACCAAGCGTGTAGCCATGACTTGGACAAGACACATGTGCGGGCGGCATCTTCGGGCAACAAAAATTGTATATGATGGATCAACTCATTCAGAACATATTTAAACTGTGGTGTGACGCTTAAAGTCCCTTCTTCCTCCATCTCGTTTGGAATGTCAACATATTTGCAATTACTATGATCTAAGAATTTGATAATCATATTGCAAGGTAACAACAACAACAAACCCAATCCCGCCATATTAGGAATCATCTTCCAAAGTAAAGAAGACAAATTATCTTCAAAATCCTTGGCTGTACGTCTTCAAAAGTTTGGAGGAGAAGAAATCATTTTATATGCTTTTTTTATATATATAGAAATTATATTCGAGATTTTTTCTATAATTCAATTAAACTTTATATGTAATATTTAATAATTTACTATTCGCACAAATATTTGTCAAGTAAAAAAATTTAAGGAATCCTAAGCTGTAGGCACATGCAATATGAGAATATGGACCAAACCGGACCGAACCAACCTTATTCGATTCGGTTTCGATTTTGTATATTACTTCAACTAACACATGATTAAAAATCACCACCTACACAACAATCAACACTCTGAATTACCAGATGCATTTGAATAATGGTGGATTCAGGATTGGGTCGTGGTTTTCAGTTTTATTCAAGAAAAAATACATTAATCTACATTTAGTTTTATATAACCTGTGATATGAGTGATTAAGTGTCGCATGAAGGACTTCATTGAGCAATTGATTGCCGAGATTACCCACTTTACCAAATGCAATGTCAAGAATAGAAAACTAGGGGAAAACTGAAGACTAATAATCTCAATTCAACCAACTCCAAACCTTTGGCAACACCAAGACAACCCAAGGCCATAGTTGTAAACGTGGGACAGATTCGTTGCTTTATAATAAAAGCTGACGAGGTTTGGGGATGTATCTAGGAATACATGTCTCATTATTATTTGCCTTTTTTTTTCGGGTAACCATGGTTTCTGACCATTTGGCCGACTAATCCACGGGGTTTGAACCTACCGGCGGTCCACCGCCACACAGACTCAAGCTGATGAGGTTTGGGGATGTATCTAGGAATACACGTCTCATTATTATTTGCCATTTGAGTTGAAGCTGATTGTAAACTTTGGATACACTGATTTGCTCAGTTAGCAAATTTGAGTTTCATCAAATGAAATGTCAACACATATCATAGAGAAGTGCTCTACTGATCAACTCAATTACAGTTGATAAAATGAACGAGTTACTTGTGTTTTAGGGAGTTTCACCTTAAATACAGTAACACATAAGATTAAGGCAAATATGTATAATAAAACCAATTTAAATCAGATAACTGAACCAAATCATTAAATCATATAATATGCTAAAAAATTTAAACATTATATCAAACAATTGAACCAAGATGATGAGCAGAGCACGTTCTCGACCTCAAGACCACCAATTTAATTTGAACTCATCTGAATAGTAGTCATTTCCCTTGTCGTAAAAACTTCTCCAAGGCAGTTCAAAAAGAAAATGATAACTCCTCCCAGAATTTGTCAGGGTTTCCCATTTTCCGTCAGTAGGATTTTTTATTTCAATATCTTTTAGATCACAAACTTTCTTTTCCATCATCCTCACCATTTGCTTGTACCAGTAGTTCTTACCCTTGGGCGACCTATAATACGCCTTAACATAACGGGGATAGAAAATTAAAAAAAGGATATCTAAAAGCGGCGAGTTTTTCCACAACTCCACATTACATTTTCCAATCGATAATTGTTGAACGTTGATAGCTGGAAACGGAACCATTCTTCTGAGATCAACAAGGTCTATGTTCAATGGCACAAAATTATCTTCTATTTCAATATCAAAGTTGCTTGATAAATCAAGTGCTTCCCTCACCTTAAGAAAACAAGACAGATCCATCGGATGGCATTTACAAAGAGAAAAAAACAGTAAAAGTAAAGAAAAAACGATTTCTAGACCTATATATACATTGTTAATCGACACAACCTTACAAGGTTAACCATTGTGTCCTTTCACTTTGTGACCGTTTAACCATAATAACTGTCAAATGATTAACTACATATTAAGGCCTGTTTGGGTCAACAATTCGACCCAAACTTTACACTGCCTTGACCCATTATGACCCATACAATAATAAACATAACTAAACTAAGGAAATTGTCTAAACAAGCATTAAAGCATTACAAGCATAATTTTACAGGATCACATTCTCCTTCCTAATGCTTGAATGCTTGCTTCCATGTCTTTCTTGGTTCCATCTTCATGTGATGATGATAAAATCATCACTACTGCTAGAGTTTTCTTCTTTCCTTTCACTTGTTGGTTCATAGTTGCTTCGGTTTTTGATTTCTTCCAGGATTACATCATCTTTCACAGTCTTGCTCCTTTTTCTTGGAGTTTCATCCAGCATGTCTTGCATCTCAGCATCTTCACTTGCATCAACCTGTGGTCCTTCAATGTCTGCAGCACCTCTGCCATTGCTTGCCACATCATCTGGTTTTCCTTGCACCCTTTTTTCTTCTTCATAATACACCTTGATTATGCCAATATATTCCTTGTACACTTCTTTGAATGCCTCTTGATTCTCATATGCTAATCCTAACAAACTTGCAACTTGGCTCCATTTGTTACTGAATGTTACTTCCATGTAAAGAACATTTGACACTATCATTGTTCCCTCATTTTTCTCCATGATGCGTGAGATTGCACCCTCGTAAAAAGGTTTTACTTCTCAAGGGATCTTGAGAAGCTTGCAATCCCCACTAGGCAGTGTACCTGACCGATGTAGTCTAGTGTAGTGGCAAGTACCGGGGGATTGATCGTTCTCTAGGGGAATAGTGTCGTTAGGATTGAAAAACTACTCTAATAGGTCTAAGCGTGAGGGAAGATTCTTTTTGTATTTTTATATTTTAATGAAAGCAAGTAAAAATCTCAGGTTTTAAGGAGTGGGCGGAATTAGTTGCTAGTCAACTAACCCAAATGACTACTATTGCAAATAAAATAAAATGACAAGAAAGTAAATGTTGTGAAAACTAATATGGAGAGAAGTGTGTTTACTTAGATTTCCTTACTCCCTAACTATTTTTTACCGATTGATTAGTGTGTATTAATTGCGTAGATGACGGATTGTATTCCTTAATACCATTCGTGGGGGTGTGTACGGACTTCCCCCAACTCTATGAGCTCCTACTTCACTCCTATGTCGAGCCGGATAAGAAGCTCCTAACATGGGATCACTAGAATTCGCTCATGCATTAAATACAATCAAATAACCTTAGTACACCTTGGTTCATGTTTCTTAAGACGTTCAAGCATGTCACCAACCGGAAGTCTGCCAGTTTTCTTAAGCCTAACATCGATAATCACCCATCCAATACAATTAATAACACACCATTCAATCAATAATCAATAGTTAGGTTTCATTAGATCTAAGCAAATACAAAGAAAACCTAGCCTAGCATGTTAAACAAAAGACAAGAACAAGATATAATCAAACAACACATAGACATATTGAATGATTAATTGATTACTTATCTTCAATGTAACATGGAAGATCTCAAGGTTAAAAACCTTGAAAAAGCTGTTAAAATCGTCTAGGGTTTCTCTCTTNAAAACCTAGCCTAGCATGTTAAACAAAAGACAAGAACAAGATATAATCAAACAACACATAGACATATTGAATGATTAATTGATTACTTATCTTCAATGTAACATGGAAGATCTCAAGGTTAAAAACCTTGAAAAAGTTGTTAAAAATCGTCTAGGGTTTCTCTCTTAAAAGTTCCACACTAATGACTAAAAATTATGCGAATATATATAGAAAAACAGATCTAACGGCGTCACGTTATAGCCTTGACGCTGTCACCTCGCCGTGATTAGGGTTTCTTGATGGCCTTCTTGACGCCGTCCCCATTTAAACTCCCAAAAAATATTCTGGCTTATCAAGGCTTGATGGCGTCACATCCATGCTTGACGCCGTCAAGGGTACTATTCAGCAGATTTTTGGCACTTTGTCGAATTCTTCACTTTTATGCTCCAAAAAGTCCAAAATGCTTCCTTTTCTAGAATTTCTCTCCAAAGTACCTAAAATGCCAAAAGGAACGATTTAGGGCAATATTTGGTCAAATAAATACGATTTAGGGCTTAAATGACCCCCGAAAAGCGGTACACTTTTCGCCTTATCAAATACCCTTACACTTGAGATTTGCTTGTCCTCAAGCAAATGCGCTTTTATTACAATCAAAATACAAGTTAGGGGTCATTTAACGCTAATATAAAAGTAATTACAACAAATAATCGTTCCCCTTCAATCATAATAAGCACGGAGATTACATACTAGCACCTCACAAGTAGTATTTAGATACTCACATCTCTCAGGTGTCATAGAATTATATCTCATAAATGAAAATGAACAATATCTCTCACTACCTGTCATAGAAAATAGATTACCATAGGCTTGGGAAAGGATCGGAAACCTTCTCCACTAGGCGTAAGCACCTAAGATAATCTATCAAAGAGGACTTTACAAAAGGGTTGTAATGAGGTGTAGGGATATGATAAACACGGATTTGTTGGATAAGGGATATTTCACTGGTGGCGAGTTAAAGATCTTGATTAATTACATGTACAATATGGCGTTGCTAAGCCAAGACTAGACTCGACTAACGCTAATTAAAAATTAATAAAACATAAACTAAACATAAAAAGAAACGGGATGGTAGTCCGTATGTTTTTTCTACTTTTCTTTTTCTTATTTTTTTGTATTTTTCTTGATTTTTTTTTTCACATACACTCTTGCCCTACCATCCAAAATAATACATCATAGGGGCCTCGGTTTTCCCCTTACACTTGAACTTTTACATACTTTACAAATAACTATTCTAATGACTCGAATTAAGATAATCGAAACACTTGGAGTACTTTTAAAATATTTAGCACATATGGGGGTAATAATGTTGTTCTTCCCCATTACTCCATTACACTAGTACTTTACCCATGACTCCCAATCGTCCAAAAACAATATGTACAAGGATATGACTCGACTTAGCAACCATGTAATCAATTAGATAATTAACTAAGGGTTTAAACAAATGTTGTCACAATAATGCACTAAAGGTGAGTGCATACAAGGTAGGCTAAGGCGATTTGGGTGTACATTTAAGTGGGGTGTAACAAATTCTTCCTTTAAGTAAAATGCTTAAAGTTAGAAACGAAAAGGATAGGCTCTGGAGGGTGTACTAGGGGTATCGTGTACCAAAGATGGGTACAACGCAAGGGTGTGGGAGAATTACTTGACCAATGAAGTCAATGTAATTATAACAAAAACACAGGTGTAAAACAATGGGTTAATCCTAATGCCTCTTATCATGTAGTAAATCTAACTACACGAATGTAGTCTCACTTGTGGATTCGGGATGGTCCTATCGCAAGTTCTAGAATCTAAGTGCTACCGGTACACACATCATAGCATTAAAGATGAATGCTTTTCCTACCAATTCTAGGGGCGAACCTCACATATTTGGGGTGGAAAATTTTTTAGTGGTACGGTTTTTGTGCTAGTCATATAACTCCTATCCATGAGACGCTCATTAAGACCAAAGTTTCACTCCTAAATGTTGTAAAAAATTTTAAATTTGGCACTAAAATTGCCCTAACAGGTATTTATCTCAGTTTTATTACACATCTACCTTTAAACAAACAAAAATCAAGCGTAATTGCATTCTCTAAGGTATCATAATTTACCCCCTACACTTAAGATGAACATTGTCCCCAATGTTCAAATAACAAGATGTAAAAGTAAATAAGGTAAATAATGAAATCAAATACTCCCCTGATTCGCTTGGTGGATAAAGGGGTAACATGGTTAGATCTTCTTCTAAGAAAATGAACACTCAAAGCTTCCCTTCTGAAATATAAATCATCTTCTTGTCCAAAATAACCTGTTAAACCTGAGAAAACAAACACGAAAACATGCATAACATCGGTGGGATAAATCTGTATAAGGATATAATGCTTGTGGAATGAATATTTTTGCAGATTCCTGGAGTTTATAAGTTAGAAATTTTATAAAGCACTTTATGATTCCGGAAGAAAAACAAAACTTTCAAAAATTCCAAAAAACTGAACCTGACGCCGTCAGCCTGGGGCTTGACGCCGTCAGAAGTGATCTGACAGATTTCTCATGTTAAGTTTCTGGAAAAAACTCAATTCTTACTTCCTGGAAACCCCTGCAAAATATCGTTATGACTCGATACAAGCATTTGACTCAAACAATTACTAATATGTATGTCAATTTAATATTGTTATGATTCATGTTCATTTGTTCTTATAAACCGATTTAGATTTCCCTTACTTATCTTTTGCAAAATACCTTTATATGTAGTTAAGACGAAGTTAAAAACAAAATAAAGCATTTTCACAAGTTAGTTTGAAGCATGAATCAATAACAATAAGAATTAAACATACATACGGAAGCAAATAAAATCAAGCACACAAACAAACAAAACAAATTGAGCTTGGGTTGCCTCCCAATAAGCGCTTGTTTTTGTTCGAGTCACGAGCCTGACTCTACCCTTATTTAACGGAAATAGGGGAGGTTTTCCCTACACTTAGGATTAAGTGCGGGTGAAAGTAGAGATACACACCAACTTGGTAGGAGTATGCCACGTGAGAAAAGAGTGGAGGATGAATTGTATGCTCAGAGGGTTGTACTCTTTTCATCATAACCTTACCTAGTTCAAGTGGGTCAATGGGTGAGTTGAAATTTTCTCCTAGAAAGGGATCATCTTCTATCAATTTTGAGAGACTCCTGGTTGGGAATCCATCTTGACCTAATAAACCCAGTTTAAACCCATAATGTTTCTTGTGATCAATCATGAATGGGTGATGTAAGTAAGTAAGGTCATGGTTCACTCCTATATTGGCTTCCATTCCACATGGTTTAGAGTCTACTACCTTCATCGTAAAACTGCCCGTACTATATGGTTTGATGGGTGGATCGGGACCTATTTCAATTCCTAAATTTTCATCCAAGGATGGAAGATTAGGTAACGGTTTTGGTTGAGGCTCCAGTTCATCAAAACTAGGAACTTCCATAGAACTAAAAGAAAGATTATGACTACAAGTATTCAAACCTATTTCTTCTAGTTGTGTTTGGTCCAAGGGCTCCAACTCTATTGAGGTTCCTAAAGTATCTTCTACTTCTTCCGGGTAAGTCACGGGCGGTGTGTGTGCCTCAAATGATGGTAGGACTTGTGGGGTACTTTGTAGGTTTTTGTTATTTACCTCGTCCTTATCCTCATCATCTGTTTAAGTCTAATCTAACCCAAACATGTTCCTAAGTATCTCAAATCCTTCTCTAGCCATGTGACAACTAAAATTTACCAAACTCCAATAATATCCAAACCCTATTGTTACCTCTCCTACCATAGCTTTCCAAGGATCCAAACATACTTCAACAAGACGAGCGACACATTGAGCAGTCGAGCCCTTGTATCAACAATAAAACAACTCTGAGTACGCCTGTAAGAGACAAAGTGCACCTGCAACGGTAATAGTCGCTCGATAATAATGTTTCTCTTCCCATTAAACTCCATCCTACACCGTAGGTGAGAAAACACCTCAAACCGTCGGCATATCTTCTAAACTCAAATTGCATTATTCAAGTACAATCAATAATATTTCTCAAGTAACAACCATACACATGTATTATTGCGAGAACAACAACCACACAATACAAAATCCCGAT
>LBNU01026614.1:0-10220 GCA_014162995.1 Artemisia annua | reverse complement strand
TCAATTCACGAAGACAATGAAGGTTGTTTACCTTAATTTTCTTCAAGTTCTGGCAAAATTGAATGTTTATCTTCTCAAGTAACCTACAAATAGATAATAAGTTATGAAGAGCCCCGTCACTTATGCACACCCCTACCAACTCGAGTACGCGCAGGCATGAACACTTGATCACTGGATTTATATTCAACCTAACCTTATAGCTCCCGATGTTAGCAGATCTTAAACTTATAGTATTTATGTTTTCACTAGAGAATATCGCATCCGGAATTGTAAGCCAGCCAACCTCATTTGTGTTCCTAGCAAGCTTCTTACCACATATTGTTAGGGAAAGCCCCTTGAGAATATTCTTAGAAGCTAGTGCTTGGAACCAATTTTCAATGGGAGAAGGCAATGACAATTTCTCAATGTCTAAGTGAAGATGAAGACATTCAATTGGCATGTTGTCATTGAGATACCGTAAAAGAGTATGATCAATCAACTTAATGTACTTTACTTCTTCTCTTTTGGTGACATGGTCAGCAGGTATGCATGTAGTAAACATGAGGGTAGGGATGGTAGACCAAGCGTGTAGCCATGACTTGGACAAGACACATGTGCGGGCGGCATCTTTTGCGGGCAACAGTGACTGTATATGTTGGATTAATTCTGAAGGAACATGTTTGAATTGTGGCGTGATGCTTATAGTCTCTTCTTCCTCAACGATTTTGCTACTATGATGAAAACACCCTTCTAAGAATTTTATAATCATCTTGCAAACTTAAAAGTTTAATTACCTTAAAAAATCAATGGCTAGAAAAACGAACTTGTCTTCAAAATCGTTGCTAGAATAACGAACTCGTTACAGGGGTTTTGCTGGAGAAACGAATGAAATCCTTTATAAAACTTTTTTTTTTTTTTTTTTGGTGCAAATATTGGATTTTTATTTGAGAAATCTTTTCTTACAAAGATGGATGTATCTTAACATAAATAGCTAATGCAATCTTTTCCAAATATATTTCTAGAAACCCTTTCTCCCAAGCGAAACAAATGCCGTATTACATTACATAGTTATATTATATTTTCTTTTTATTTTCTCTAATGCTCTAAAAGTAATTTAAGATGATTTTTCGATTTTTTGTAACATGAAACATCACAAAATAGACTTTCATATCATTAGTTACTTATTTCGCATAAAAAAGTTGTTAATCAATCTGTGAAAGTTCGACTCGAATTCTGTAGTCTTTTTTTAACGGCAATTTTTTCATACCATATACCACTTATCTCACAATCAGTGTCGTCTCTGAGTTTATAAGGGCCTAAAATAGAAAGTAAATAATTTAATTAAAAGATAAAATGGGGAATAATCTTTTTCAATGTGCCCGATCAGAATCTTTTAATGCAACACTCTAAATCAAATACATCAAGTCACTTTTATAGGATATGTATACATATCATATAAAAAATTTGAGGCCCTTAGAATTTTGAGACCCTGTGCGATAGCACACCTCGCACACCCTTATATACGGCTCTGCTCACAATATATCTCACAACTGCTTCCAGCGAGGCTTGAACCCACAACCTCTAGGCTGATGGGCAACTCACATACCACTAGACCAAAGGCCTTAGGTCTAAAATACTGTAATTCATAACATTGAGGTATATAAAACAAAATTAGCTCGGGTAATTTGTTGAAAAGAATTAAAACATTAAATCAAATAGTTGAACCAAGATGTGATGAGCAGATCATCGAGCACGTTCCATCAAGACCACCAATTTAATATGAACTCATCTGAATTGTAGTCATTGGCATAAAAACTTCTCCTAGGCAGTTCGCAAAGAAAATGATAATGATACGGATTCGTATATGTGGCGACGTGAGAATTCTAGTGTGAAGAAGACTTGTGTTCGGCCAACCGAACTCACAAAAGAAACAAATGATAACTGCCAAGAATTTCTTATTATTATGGCTATATTTGGCACAAAGCTTTTTGGAGCTTTTTTGGGCAATGAGCGGTGAACAATGAGCTTTTTGAGAGCTGTGGGCTTTGCTATTTTTTAGGAAAGCTCATTTTCCCAATGCTTCTTTATGAAGCTGTGAGTTTTTTTGGCTACTGCTCACAGCTACTGCTCACAGCTCACTGGTACTGCTCACTGCTACTGCTCACTGCTACTTTTGCCAAACGTAGCCTATAACTTGATCATCCATCCATGCATTACAATTGTTTAAATAGGAAATAGAAATAACTAACGAATAGAAAAACTAGGAAAACGATAACCAATAGAATTCAAATAAAAGATTGCTATCAAAATTTAAAAATAATTTGGATGGATGAGGATAAAGAGACACGGCTTCTAGCCACTGTTTGCCGGGTCGGGTCTCGTAACAACATCTCCGGTTGGTTCTTCCAACGGGTCCCCATCCGTATCATCCTCCCCCTCTAAAAAAGGGCTCGTCCTCGAGTCATCTTCATCACCGGGAACATATGGGGCTAAGTCAGCTACGTTAAAGGTGGCAGACACCTTGTAATGACCCGGTAGATCGATCTTGTAGGCATTATCGTTGATCCGACGCAGAACGCGGAACGGTCCATCCGCCCGCGGGCGAAGCTTCCCGAATCGGCCCTGGGGAAAATGGTCACGACGCAAATAAATCCAAACGAGATCACCTTCGTTGAAAACCACACGTCGTCTGTGTTTATTAACCCGAGTCTGGTATTGTAAATTGTGTTTCACAATTTGCTCCCGAACCTGTTCATGCAAACGCTTAATTTGGTCAGCTTGTTCGACCCCGTCGGCACTAAAATGTTCAATCTCTGGAAACGGTGCCAAATCTAAGGGTGTAAAGGGGTTCCTGCCATACACCACAAAAAACGGACTACGGCCCGTCGAGCTATGATTGGACCGGTTATAAGCAAACTCCGCCTGAGGCAAGACAAGATCCCGCTTCTTTGGGTGATTACCGACAAGGCTCCATAGTAAATTTCCCAAACTCCGATTAGTGACCTCAGTTTGACCGTCCGTTTGCGGATGGTGGGAACTAATGAAATGTAGCTTGGCACCCAAACGTTTCCACAACGTACGCCAAAAGTGGCTGATGAACTTGACATCGCGATCTGATGTAATCGTTTTTGGGACCCCATGCAAACGTACAATTTCAGCAAAATAAAGTCGTGCAACCTGGGACGTGTCAAATGTCTTGACACACGGAATAAAATATGCCATTTTAGAAAAACGGTCAACCACTACCATGATCAAATCCTTCTTTCGTTGTGTCAAGGGTAACCCCACGACGAAATCAATACTAAAAGACTTGGTTCGTATGGTGGGTTTTGGCGACGTGGCAAACTCGACATCGCTTCAATACCTTGGAAACGTCCCGTTCAATCTTTGGCCAATAAAAGCGATCTTGGACCATCGAGACAGTCTTAGCCCTTCCAAAATGTCCTGATAAAGCTCCTTGGTGGCACTCAATGATGATCGCCTCCCGATAGGATGAAAACCGGGACACATAATCGGTGGCCTTTGTAAAGAAGGGCATTTTTTTGCACGAAACATTGATACGGCACACTGATACTCTTTTTCCAAATAGCATGAAAGTCCGGGTCATCTTGGTATAAACAAGAAAAGGACTCAAACCCGGTTACTTCAATTGTGAAGGATGTGAGCAAGGTTGGCCGACGACTCAAAGCATCGGCAACTGAGTTAGCGGAACCTGCTTTGTGACGAATGACAAATGTAAAATCTTGAAGAGTTTCTACCCATTTAGCGTGCCTTGGATTTAGTTTTGCTTGCCCTCGGATAAACTTGAGTGCTTGATGGTCTGAATATAGAATAAACTCACTGGGAAGAAGGTAGTGTCGCCAATACTCAAGACTCCGAATGATAGCATAAAATTCCTTATCATATGTGGTATACCTTCGCTGTGTGTCGTTTAATTTTTCACTAAAGAAAGCAATAGGCCGGTGTTGTTGACTTAAAACACCGCCGATTCCCACACCCGAGGCGTCACACTCCACTTGGAAAACATGCTCAAAATTTGGTAAGGCTAGAACCGGTGCATTGGTGACGGCTATTTTGAGTGTATTAAACGCATGTTCAGCAGCTGGGGTCCAGGAAAATTTACTACTCTTTAAGCATTCTGTAATAGGAGCGACTATAGTGCTAAAATTGCGAATGAAACGTCGGTAAAAAGAAGCGAGACCATGAAAACTTCTAACCTTGTGAAGGGACTTTGGTGATGGCCAAGTGGTAATTGCTGACACCTTTGATTCATCAACCGCATAAATGTACTCGGTGCGTTGGATAATCCAAACGGCATGACCATCCACTCATATAACCCATCTCTTGTTTTAAAAGCGGTTTTCCACTCATCGCCAGGCCGCATGCGTATTTGATGGTACCCACTCCGTAAATCAATTTTTGAAAAGACCTTTGCACCATATAAATGATCGAGTAAATCGTCAAAACGCGGGATAGGAAACCGGTACTTGACAGTGATTTTGTTGACCGAGCGACTATCAATACACAACCGAAAAGTGCCATTTGGTTTTGGAACAAGTAATGCGGGAACCGCGCATGGGCTCAGATGAGACCCTTTTCCAAAAGTTCGGTTACCTGTCGATGCAACTCAGGAAACTCTTTTGGATTCATGCGATAAGCCGGCTTATTGGGAATGCTTGCTCCTGGAAAAAAATCGATACAGTGTTGGATTTCACGAACCAAAGGAATACCGGCTGGAATATCAGTTGGGAAAACATCGTGAAACTCGGTTAAAAGGGGCTGCACCTCTTGTGGAACGGCGGAGATGGTGGGGTTTTCTTCTGTAATCAATAACCCGAAAATAATTGGGTCAGAAAGAGTTTTGGTAAGGGCTGTAAATTGAGGTTTAGTGAGAAGCATGGATGTGGACCCCTCTTGTCTTGGGTCCAAAGGCGCCAAAGTAATATTAAGGCCATCTTTTTTGAAAGTGTAAGTGTTGCGGAAGCCATCGTGTTTAACCCGAGGATCATAGAACCATGGACGTCCTAACAAAAGGTGACACGCGTCCATTGGGATAACCTCACACCATAGCTCGTCTGTATATTTATTACCGATAGAAAATGGAACCAAACATCAATGGGTAACCTTAAGAAGATTACCTTTTTTTAACCATGTAAGTTGGTAGGGGTCGGGGTGGTCGTGGAGCGGTAAGTTAAGTTTTTCCACCATGGTACTAGCGACCATATTCTCACAGTTACCCCCATCAATGATAACGGTACAAACTTTGCCTTTCGAGGTGAATTTGGTTCAGAATATATTGTTACGAAGCCATTGTGTGTCATCAGATGTATCGTCTACCGATGTGTGGAGAAGGCGTTGAATAACAAGTGCCTCACCCCGATCGGGGTAAATAAGTGTGGTGTCTTCTTCTTTAGGTTAAGTGTCGTATATGGGTGCGGGTTCATCAACAAAAGCAAGGACCTGTTTATTGGGGCAATCCCGTTTAAGATGACCAAGTCCTTGACATTTGAAACACCGAAGAGGACCACTTGAGGAACCGGGTTGTACTGATGGAGTAAAGGGGTTTGGGTCGGCTTTGATTGGGCCGCTCCGTTGGACTGTGGAGGGTGTAGGCGTGGGCTTCACAGTGGGGTTAGGTCGAGTGCTTGGTTTAGATCTTGCCAACAATTGTTTTTCCACCTGATATGCCAACCTGCAAACATCATTAAAGGACCAATACTGTTGCAACTGAATCACATCTGATATCTCGGGCCGGAGTGCCCCCAAGAGACGAGCAATAACCTGTTTGTTACTACAAATATCGCTTAAAAACGTTATTTATATTTTACGATATTTGCTAAGTTTTGTTAATGACAAAGTGTAAACTTTAGTTTTAAGTAAAACATGATTTTAGTTTAAAGTCTTGCATAACTAGATTTTTGCTACATTTACATTTCATATAAAACGCAACATGTTCATATTTCTTAAATTAGAAATGTCACATCACCATTTATGGCAAGTTTTGTCATATCACATTTATGGAAAGAAAGTGTGATTGACTAAACAAGGTTCTTACACAAGGTTTGTGTGTTTGACTCTCCATAGGGTTCTTACACAAGTTTTGTGTTTGACCAAGTATTTATGTGATGTGACTTTGGATGGTTTGGCAAGTTATAGCAAAACATAACTGTCAGACCTGGCGGAACCCTCGTGGTACACGGGCGGAACCCTTGTGAGGGTTCCGCCATATCCGCCAGGCTTGAAGTTTGTTTTGCTATAAATACCAAGCCATTTGCTAGCATTTTTCTTTATCACTTCTCATCATATTTTGCACATACATTCATCTAACCCTTAACCTCTCATTGTTGTGAATACTCTTTTTGTAGCAAAGAAGTTCACAAGTACATATAAAGTTACAAGTATTCAACTCAACGTTGCAAGACTTGTTAGCTTAGCATTGTGTAGACTTTTGTAGTTTACACTTCATTTGATTGTGTGTTATAAGTTGTGATCGGTTAGTATTTTAGGCCTTAAAATACATAGTGTTACGGGAGTGGTTGTACCCTTGGTAAAGAACTCGACATCTAGCTTAGTGTCGGTAAAATTGTAAGCGACGTGTAAGGTTTTCTCCGCCGGATAAAGGAGCTTGTTGACTAGTGAAAGAAACTCTCGAGTTGGATACTCGGGGCGTGGACGTAGGGCAAGGAAAAGAGAGTTCCTTGTAGCCGAACCACGATAAACAATCGTGTCATGGTTTGATCGTTTCTTTCTTTATACTTGCATATTGTGTATTGTCTTTGTGTTCATATCTTTGATTAAACGGAAAGTTTCAAAAGATAATTAAACTAAAAACGGGTAAACTATTCAACCCCCCTTCTAGTTTTCCACAATTGGCATCAAGAGCTACGTTACTCAAGCTTTTAAAATATATTGTGTTTTAAAACTTGAAACGATCCATGGATTTTGAAAATTACAAAGAAGGGCAATCTATGCAAAGACCACCACTTTTTGAAGCAAATGGTTTTATCTATTGGAAAAACCGATTTGAAACTTACGTGAAATCTAAAGATATAGATTTATGGTTTATAATTGTTGATGGTGATAATAATATTACGAACACTAAAGATGAAGATCAAAAGAAATTGATCGCTAAGAATAATGAAGCTAAAATGATGCTATATAATGCTTTGCCTAAGAAAGAGTATGAAAGAGTCTTTATGTGTAAAACCGCTAAAGAAATTTGGCAATCTTTAATAGTCACTCATCAAGGAAATTCACAAGTTAAGGATAACAAAATTGATCTTTTAATTCAACAATATGAACAATTTGTTATTCCCGAAGATGAAAGTATTGATAGTGCATTTGCTAGGTTTAACACTATTATTACTTCACTTAAAGCACTTGATGAATCTTTTTGTAGCAAGAATTTTGTCAGGAAATTCCTTAGAGCACTCCATCCGAAATGGAGAGCAAAGGTGACGGCAATTGAAGAATCCAAGGATCTTTCAAGCATGTCACTTGATGAGCTAATTGGAAACCTCAAAGTTCATGAGATGATAATGGAAAAAGATTCGGAAATAGTTAAAGGCAAGAAGGAAAAAGTCAAATCTATTGCCTTAAAAGCTAGAGTTCAATCAAGTGATGATGAAGAATCTAGTTCCGATAGTGATGATGAAGAATATGCCATGGCCGTTAGAGACTTCAAGAAGTTCTTTCGTAGACGGGGAAAATTTGTAAGGCAACCTAAAGATGACAAGAAAACCTTCCGAAAAGATCGCGACGATAAGAAAGGAAGAGTTGAAAGGAAATGTTATAGGTGTGGAGACACAAGTCATCTAATTGGAGAATGTCCAAAACCACCCAAAGGCAAATCACAACAAGCGTTTGTGAGTGGTACTTGGAGTGACTATGAAGAAGATGACGATGAGCCAAAGAATGATGACGTTGCTCTCATGGCTCATGACTCAAATGAGGTACTCTCCGATTCATCTTACTCATCCATTGATGATGATACCTTACAAATAGAATATAACAAACTTTGTGAACTAAGCCTAAAAATCATAAACAAAAATAAATATTTGAAAACCAAAAAGGAGTTTTTGGAAAATGAAGTTTATGAGTTAAAAGAAAAGGCTAAAAGATTAGAAAAGAGTAAAAGTGTCGACACATTGTGTAAATCATGTGAAGAACTTAAACTCGAAATTGAGAAACTAAAAGTTACTCAAAATGATCTAATAAAGCAAACCACAAAGTTTAAGAAGTTTGATAAAAGCATCTCTTGTGCGGATGAAATTATGAAGCTTCAAAAATCTCCATTTGATAAAACAGGTCTAGGCTTCACAAACTTAGAAACATCGAAAGATCAAACTAAACAAGAAACTAGCAAAATTGCTACAGCAGCCGGCGGAACAGGCGGAACCCAAATAAAGGTTCCGCCCGTTGAACCCAAAGGTTCCGCCAGGTCTGCAGCAGCAAAAATTGCTTCCACATCAAACCGTTCAAAATTTGTTAAAGTCACGTATAAAAATGAAACAAAACCTGTTGTTAAAACAGGAGTAGGACTTAACAAAAATGAAAAATTTAGAGCTAAAACCACTCAACCAAAGCCTAAGACACCTTTTCCCAAACGCCCCTTTCCAAAAAGCAACTACAATCCACGACCAAGTTACCGACATGTTTGGAACCAAAACACTCCTGGACATCATCAAACTCCAAACTACATGTCATGGAACCCCTATGCTCTATTTTCATACTTGAGTCAAATTAATGGATTGTTTAACCAAAATGGACCCATGAGAAATTGGGGACCAAATGTTTGAGTGTTTTTCATAAAATAGGTGTGCCTTAAAGTTTGTTTGGAACTAGATGAATGGATTAAAGATAGCGGTTGTTCAAGGCACATGACGAGTAACAAAAGCCTCTTCTCAACATATCACCTATGTGATGGAGGTAATGTTACGTTTGGTAGTAAAGCTAAGAGCAAAATCATCGGAAAAGGTACAATCTCTCATGTCTCCCTTTTTATAGATGATGTTGCTCATGTTGATAATTTAGGTTTTAATCTTCTTAGTATTAGTCAACTTTGCCGTAATAAGTATAACGTCCTTTTTAGTGAAAATGGAAGTAAGATACTTAAAGATGGCATAACCATAGCCAAAGGTGTCCTTAAGAACAACATATATGTCATGAAGTTGGATCAAACATCTAAAGACAAACTAGTCTTACTTCATTAGATGAATCCTCAACATTATGGCATAGACGTTTAGGACACGCTAATATGAGACTAATTCAAAACCTCTCCTCCAAAGACTTAGTTCGAAACCTTCCTAAGTTGAAATACGACCAACACTTTTGTGATGCTTGCAAAGTTGGTAAACAAGTCCATAGTAGCCATAAGGCTAAAAATATGGTTTCTACGATAGGTGTCTAGAACTTTTGCATATGGATTTGTTTGGTCCATCCGCTATACAAAGTTATGGAGGCAACTTCTATACTTTGGTAATAGTGGATGATTATTCAAGGTATACTTGGACAAAATTTTTGAAAAGTAAAAATGAAGCTTTTGAAAAATTTGAGATTCTAAGTAAGAAAATTCAAAATCAAGTAGGGTCTAATATTATGTCTATTAGAACGGATCACGGTCGTGAATTTGATAATGAATTTCAATTCGGAAACTTTTGTGATAAAAATGGTATTACTCATAATTTTTCGGCTCCACGTACTCCTCAATCTAATGGTGTAGTAGAACGTAAAATCCGGACTTTGCAAGAGATGAGTAGAACAATGCTTAATGAACAAAACATTCCACAAAAGTTTTGGTGTAATGCCGTTGACACGTCAACGTACATTCTTAATCGAGTCTTAATTAGACCATTTTTAAACAAAACTCCTTATGAACTTTACAAAGGTAAAAAGCCTACATTAGGATACTTTAGAGTATTTGGGAGTAAATGCTTCATTCTTAACACCAAGGATTACCTCACCAAATTTGACCCAAAGTCTTATAAAGGTGTATTTCTTGGATATTCACAAAATAGTAAGGCTTACATTGTTTTAAACAAAGAAACCTTAAGAGTCGAGGAATCGTTGAACGTAACATTTGACGAGAGTCCACCTCCCTCTAAGACATCACCTTTGGTAGATGATGACTTAGTTGAAAGCCAAGCTATTGAAAATCAAGTCACCATAGAAAATGACATGGAAGAAGAACCAACAAATAAAGAAATTGTTAATGTTAAAGAGTCCAAAAGTCATCCATTAGA
>LBNU01026613.1:3403-16290 GCA_014162995.1 Artemisia annua | reverse complement strand
TTTTTTTTTTTTTTTTTTTTTTTTTTTTTTTTAGGCATACATGTTTTTCTGAAAAAAAAGTGAGGTGCATGTGTGTTTTTTTTGTAATATTACAATTTACATATGTTTTTTTTTACGTACAATTGTTAAGACATTAAACTTGTTTTACTTAAAATAGTAATTGCACATATGTTTCTAGTATACATTCTTTCATCTTCGAAATTTAAAACAAAAAAATATAAACACATACATGTAACCTCTAATTTATAAACAACCAAAAAGATAAATATTATACACAAAATTTGATATTAAATGAAATTCAAATAAAATACAAATGAGGTCATCCAAAAACATGTGTGCACTTTTTCAAAAACATATGTGCACTCTTTCAAGAACCTGTGCGCACGCTTTCGTATCTCATTCTACATTTATGTCTTGACATCTTTATCATGATCCACATTTCTTTAAGGAGTGTCATTGCTTCCAGTAAATCCAGTTCTCAAACACCATCTGTGAGTAACATGGCTGCAACCTGAAATACATATGTTAAACTTCTGAAGACAGATTTTTATACTTACCCTACGCCATCATAGACTAAATTTTAAACTCACATTCAAGAGGCCCATCACTTCCTGACTTGCTTGCCTCCTTCCAGCCAATTGCCCAACTTCACACATATAACCATAAGTATGTCTAAGTAAACAACATTTGCCACATTTTTTTCTTTAACCAAAAAGCACTCTGGCCCAAAAATTACCAAGTTTGAATCAAATAAAAAAAGATTGACATGTTGTTGATCAACAATAACACCATTTTGACCCATTAGTTGTACAACCTAGTTAGTATTTCCTTCTTGAATATCCAAGGTTAAACATATATGTTCATTTTTATAATTCGTGCATATATTATCCTTGCAAACATAGATTTTTGTATGGTCACAAACAAGAAAAGCATTTAATAATGAAAAGTAATCACTTTTAGAAATCTTGACAGTTTTTAGATCATGGGTAGATAATCTACAATCAAAAAAACTTTATTTATTCCACGACAGTTCAAGACACAATCTGATATAAGCTTTAACGATTGTCATTGAGCATGAGTGTTTAAAAAAAAACTAGTGACGAGTTTGTGTGTTCCATTGTGTAGTTTTACCATTACAACCGCTAGTGACAAAACAAAGCAAGTTACAAACAGGTTATCGACCATAGACGATTATAAAACATATATGTTCACAACCATAAACATATATGTTCTAAACCATTTTCCTGTCAAACATATATGTTCACAACCATACACATATATGTTCTAAACAATAATTCCATGAGTCAAAACTTTAATCTAAACCCAACATCTTCCATGAATCAAACTCACTATATCTTGTTTGTACACTCCCCAATAGGAAAAACATTTATAGAGTTCTGTGTTTCAACTACGTATGGTAAACTTCATACAAATCATAACATTAATCAATTTCGTCGAAGTTAAGCAGCACTAAATTAAAACACTTTCCCATGTCTAACATAATACTGTGAATAATAATCAAGGCATCAAACCCACAAAAATGAACTATGATTAAAAAAAAAAGTAGACAGCACCATTTCACTTTTTTTTTTCCAGCGGATGATGATTCAGATATGTTAATTTGCAAAGAAAAAGAAGCAGGTACATACTTGCATAAAACACATGATGGGGCTCCTTTTTAGTGGTAACTCCTGGCTCTCCAATAACATTCACGAGACCTTTTTAACAGATCGAAGCCAAAAACATTCACTAACCCTTGTTTTTGCAGATCGAAAGCCTAAAAAAACATATCAAGAACCGTTTTTAATAGATCGATGCAAAATTAAAAAAACATTCATTTTGCACATGTTAAATCAAAATGTATTAGACAATATTACCTGGTAACTTGTAACTCTTCGATCTTTATTAATAATCACGATCAAATCATGTAGATCGAAGGTCTAGGAGGGTGTCGGTTTAAAAGATCGGTTGAGATGAGGGTGTTGATTAGGAAGGCCGATTGCAGTGCCGTAGTGGTGGTTATAAGGAGGGTGTGGATAGAGTTTGGGGTGAGGAAGAGAAAGGCATATGCGTTTCTTGGCATCATAATTTGATCTTCGCAACAATCATTGCTATGAACATATTGGTAGATCTAGGATGGTTTTAATTCTGGAGATTTTGTGGTGGCTGAGAAAAGTTAATTAGGGTATGAGAGGGTAGTTTGTGAGAGAGAAAGGGATATAGTACGAATAAGTGCTAAAAATATGGGATAGTTTTTAGAATAATAATAGCTTTGAAATTCCCTTAATGCCCTTAACTCTTTTAGAAAAGCAGTAAATATTTACAAAAATGTTATTTTGCATTGCGATATTGTACATCAAGCATTATTAGGAGTAAAAGACCTGGTTCTGTAGGTTCTGTACAAAAAAATGGTTCTGCATTGAACGCTACACTATATATATATATATATAATACAACCAAAAATATTTAAGGTCAAAGTTCAATTAAAAAAGTCAAACTGGAATTATATTTTGGGACGGAAGAAGTATTACTTTGTAGAAGCTAAATATTGGATTATATGTTGATGTTCTTATGGTAATGTTTTGTTAATACAATCTAATGTAAATGTTTTATTATTAGTTAAACAACTTAATGCTCCCAACAAATAGTGTTATTAACATAAACTAATTGCTACTATCAATTTGTTGTTAGTGTTGAAAAAAAGTTTACAAGGTCGATTAATCGACGTCTAGGCACTAATCGGCTATTAACCTTTTTAATTTGTGCAAATCGGTTAAGAGTGATTAACAGTGGTCAATGGTGGTCAAATTAATTGGAAACTTGAAAAGCTTGCCGGAAATACTATAAACACGTCGAAAACTTGTTTTAATCACTTATATTCGTTGTTTATTCAATTACAACTTGTTGGTATAAAGCAAATCTTGTCGTAAATACTTAAAACTCATCAGAAATACCCAAAATCACTAGAAATGCCAAAAACTTACTGGAAATGCCAATTCGATTAATTACGAATTAGTCTCGTTTAAACCGATTATAAGCTACAAAGAGATCGGCCGGACCAATTATTGATTCACGATTTTTGCAGCCTATATTAGTTTATCAAAACACGTCACCCAATAATCAACAATTTTATTAGGCTATGTATTACAACTTTATATATTCATTAAAGTTGATATAGTCTTAATTTTAAATTGGTGGATGAAGACTTATGAGACATGACATAGACTAGAGAATAGAGCGCCTGCCGGCAAGGGCCGTAGATGGTGGTGAAATCCCACGTGGCACTGTGCTTTGGACGGACTTGGTCGGCATTGTCGACGGAGTCACGATTTACCCTTTTGGACAAACTTATTTTTTTACTTATTTAATCATAAATCTTGCTCCCTAAACATAAATAGCCTAAATTATAGGATCATTATTAATTACTATGCGTAATTATTCAAATAATGGATAGTCTTTTTATACACTCTAGACTAGATTTCATGCTTCATCCTCACAAAACCGAAGTGTTATAATAATTTGATCACTTTTTTTGTAATGCAAGACTTGTATCATCTAGTATATCTGTGTACAACAGTACATAAAAGCTTGATAAAGTTAAAAATATGGTTTATTTTGCAGCTTAGTTCATAGATTTACATAGTGGTAGAAGTCAAACGAGGAGTAATTAAGCTGCGCCGCTAGCTCTTTTTGAATTGCAAAACTAACTCTTTGAAAAACAATATTTTCAGATTTAGGTGTCATAGCATTACTGTTCGATCGTTCTCCATCGCCTCAGGTGCATGCAAGAAAACCAAAGGTATCAAACGCGAAAGATTAAACACGTGTTGATATTCAATGTATGCTTTCTCGTGTTTAGTTACTTTGAACGCGCAAAACGGCTTTCTCAGCAGCATGTTCAACACGTGTTGATTATCTGTTTATCACAAACAGATCATGCTCGTTGACTAGTATATATAGGAGTGCATGTTTCTGAAAATACAAGAGTTTGATGTTCTTACACAATAATGGTCCGACCTTATAACCGGATCCATGTTTCCTTTACGTTGGTTAAATGTTTTCACGACATTGCAAATGTTTATATAAATTCTTGTTTGATTTCCATCGAAAGATGGTAAAGTATAAATACCCGACAATTTTTATTTAGTGATTCTTTGTATAAAAAATAAGAGGAATATGAGTAATAAGCGTGCATGGTGCATTTTGTATTATAGAAACCCATGATCATTTATGTTGGCCGGTTTTTACTCAGACCGTTAGGATGCAATTTGAACAAGTTGCTGGCCTCTTAAATTTTAGTACCCAACTTTTGGCGTTTCCTTCATTATTTTCTCGTTTGTCAAATTAGCGAGGGTTCCTAGACGAAACATGACTAAATGACCCTAAATGACAAACAAGAATCTCAACCAAATGTATAAGATCTTTGACTCTTGTTCATAGTAAAACTAGATTAAGATTTACTCAAAGCCCCTGAAATCTTCAGTCATCGTAAGCCCATGTGAGATGTTGGGGTTTTAAATATTTAATGAATTCTCAAAACATCACCCACTATTTGCATTAGTATTGAAAAAGAAAATTAAGATCTACTCGTATCATATATGTTTGTTTATAAAAGTGTTTGGTAACATGCAATTGTAATTATAATATGTAAAATGGCGACTAACAAAATTAGAATTTGAACGCTTTTTTTAGCAATGTTCGAAAAGTATGGTTTAGTGAACACTAAACCGATTGTTTCTTATTTTACCGGGGTGAATTAACCATTTTACCAAAAAAAAAAAAAAAAAAAAGAAAAAAAAAAAACGATTGTTTCCAAACAAGCGTTATATCATAGACGCTCCAAAATACTCCAAAGTGTTATGCATCAAAAACTCAAAGTTGTTTAATTAGTATATTTTATAAGTAATAGCATAGTATTTTATAAGATCTAACGATGTTCAATTTTTTGAGGTCTGTAGCTTCGACTGTTAGATTTGCTATAAAACAGATTTTTGTGTGGTAGGTTTGTCTCAAAGTTACTTATACAGTTATTACCAAATTGATAAAAATGTCTTATAAGAAATGCAAATAAATTACGTTATTACCACTTCATACTTCTGCTTTGGTGAAAGAGGCTTGACCATATTTCAAATTCTCATATATTAATCATCCATTCTTCCTTTTAAAGTTTTTATTGTAAATTATTATTGTTTTTTTAATGTGTTGTTCCCATAGTGGGGCAATAATGTTTGGAGTCCCTCGCTAGTCATGACCATGGAATGTGCAAAGTATTACTGTATTATGAATGAAATTGCATTTCACTCCCTTCAGTTTATGTTTCCATTCTATAAAAGGAAAGAATTATATTTACATTCTTGGAGAACTATGCATCACTGTAATTAATAATAACGTTGGCTCGTAGCTAGAATCATGAATGGTTTTATCATTAGATGGTAATGAGTCTTTCGATTACTTTATATGAAAAGCTTTTGGTATAGTGATAAAGCTCCATTCTTGACACAAGTTTTAATCAAATTTTCAGCTTATAAAGATGGAAAATATTTGTTTTTGTAGGTGAAAACATACCTCCTTGTATTTTAACTAATGTCTAGCCACAGTTTAGCATTCTGTAAGTGATTGAAGAAAGCCTACTACCTATCCAAATCAAGGCCAACGAGCTAGCGACATAACTACATGACAAAACTACCCTTGACAAGTGAACGTTGCCCGTTTTTCTAGTTGAAGACTTCATTTTAGGCGTGCATCCTTGTTTCATGTGACAAACCTCATTAATTTGATGTACAAAACAACATTGAAAATTTATTATGTCCAGAACGCCTTCGAAGCTGTAATTAAAGCCAACTCCGACAATGAAACAATTGGTTGGGTGCACAAGTGTCAACTTGGCCTCCTTGATGCAGATGTATCAGAACAACCATGAATATCTTTGAACCTCTTATTTAAGATACCATGTATAGTAAAAGCATAAATACTTGAAGCCAAGAGGATCCCTTGATGTTCTTCACAAAACTTCAAGGGGTCAAATTGTGAAACATAAGAGTACAAGGGCCCGGTCCTATTCTATATAAAATTTTGTTTGATGTCATAATGTGTTCTTATGGGGCCAACATAAATTAGGTCTTGATTGTCTTTGCCATAGTGTTAAAAACATTCTTAGTTTCATGTCAAGACCACTCAACTAAACAAAGATTAGAGTTAAGGGACATACTCTCCTAAGTAGGTATATTGTCCCTTTTACTTAATGGATTTTGCTATTAATTTAAAATGTTCTTCTGCACATTCTTCCCCCCTATATAACAATGTCAAAATAGAAGATTTAGATTTTAATTTGTATGCTTTAATTAGGATTAAACAATAAATAGGTACAAGTACAAAAGTACATCTTGATCTTACTGGATCATGTTTTTGAAGATAGTATGAAGTTTCCCAACAAGATACAATGTACATGATGCCATTATGCATGTCATGAACTAAGCTTAATTAGTTTAGATATATGCCTGCCTAGAAAATAAACATTATAGTTAGATTTAAATAAAAGTTAACGTATCCAACATTGTAACAAGTATCAAGTGACTCGGAAAGAACGAGTGTTATTTAGTACTATAAGAGTGATATAATGTATTCATCGCAATACAATCTTTGTTGGTTGTAGTGTATGTACTAATACTCGTTGCGACTAACATCCATAATATGCAAAATGAAAAGTGAGTACGTGGGATCTAAAACTTTTACTCTTATAAGATCAAAGATCATGGATATGATAGAACTAACAGAGAAAAGTCCTTTTGCATTATTGAGCTATGAGTAGTGAGAAGACAAGGGACGATGATAGTTACAAGTTACAACGACAAGAGGATGATTAATGACGATAGACACGATGCATGGACACCAAGAGGCAAGTGGAGATTGAAAAGGGGAGATCGAAAATGAAGGGCATAATTGACGAGCCTAAGTATTGAATTTGATATACTTAGGATAATTAATTGCTGACTATGAAATTGACTAATCCAAATGTTAACACTTTGGGGGACCTTTATGACTAAAATGAACCAATATGTGACCGTTTGTTATGGATAAACATGAGTAACTTTCTCCTCTTCTTTCTTGAACGGGACTTTTGTAGATCACAAAGTCGAGTTTAATTAGTTTTATTAATAGTTAGGATTCTAAAAGTTGACTAGCTAGTCTAATAATTTTTTGGAGTACAATTCATACTAAAAGAAACAATCTGTGACCATTTGTTATGGACGAATATGAATATTTTTTTTTTCCTTTACTCAATGGACTTTTGAAGATCAGAAATGAGATTAATTAATTGGTTTCGCTATAAAAATGAAAAATGTTAAAAGACTTAATTATTGCTAAATAATGAAAGTAATGAGCTATTTTGGTACGCTATGCGCATGTTATAAGACTTATTGCTAAATAATGTGCTTAAAGATACTGTGTATCAAGTTAGTTGTTAAGTACACCCTGTGTTTGAACATTAATTTCTATTTTTATTTATTCACTTGCTACAAAAATGGTTTTACGATGCAAAATTTCATATAATTCTTCTAAAAAAGAAAACTAACAAAATTTAGACATGTACGTATTGAATGAATAAACACTCATTTATGATCATATATGTAGAATATTCATTTTGCTCATACCCCTAAAACGTAGAACCTACTTAAAAAATTAAAATTACTCGAGTACGATATATTAGGTTGCCAAAGAGAAAATTTTGATATAAAACTTTTGTTGGATGATATAATTAGACGCCTTTGTGGGGCAAACACAAGTTAGGTATTTGTTTGTCTCTTGCTAAGTTACAAAAACATTCTAAATTTCTTGTTAGCGAAAGAATGGAGTATTAATGGGACATGGCCCTCTTGTGAGTAGGTTTCTTGTCTCTTGTTATTAAATGGGCTTTGTTTCTATTTCCATATTCTAATACCAAATCATGAACCACACTACACAATCTAGGATTTGTTTAATTTTGAGCAATGAAAATTTTACTTTTTTATTAGAAGAAACACGTTTAAAGATATATAATACTATAGTGAATGACAAGTACAAAGTACATCTTGATCTTCTTTGATCCATTCATGAAGTTGGTATGAAGTTTCCTAAGAACATACAAAACATATGTAACTACTATGGTTGTTTTATATCTAGTTTTGGATCGATGATGAATCTTAATACGTTTTCGGAGACTAACGTGCTTCATAACGCAATTAAATGAAAGTCTGATAGTTCCGATTCTCTATAATTTACATTGTTATTTCATAATCAACTCTCGCGTTAAAAGCCAATTTGATTTTTTTTCCCTTCCTTTAATAACCTAATTATACTTGAGTTTACTAATTTGCATTTTTAAATCTGAGTTCAAGTGAGAATAGGATCAACTTGTTGTTGTATAAATTGATTCTTAAATTTATAAATGACAAATTGCATCCACACCTTAAAACACCAATAATCTTTATAGGTTTGAGTTTGGTTTTGAAAAAGAACCATTGTTGGTCGTCTTATTGGAAGCCAAGTCCCTTAAGGCAGTTAGGTTGCACCTACTATATATCAGATATATCCAAATACAATCCACTAACGACGAAGCGAGGCATGTAGAATAAAATGATAAACTATCATTTGAACTTAAGCTAAGATTAGTGATCATGATTGCTAAACTTTAAAGCCAAAGAAGTGGAATGTTCAACACCATGCTTAGGGCACTATTGTACTAAACTATACCAATATGTGGCCAGTGGCCTTTGTAGTGGATCTTCTTAATATAAAAAACATTCATATTAATTAAATAAACTAAAAAGGTTATATAGTTATCTGAAACTCCCAAAAACTAGTGTCCTTCTATATAGTTATTTGAAAATAAAAAGGTTATATAGTTACCAGGTTGTAGACTTGTAGGTAGTGGTCGGTTTATCAACCTATTTAATGCTCGTTTGGCAAGCAACAAGTGGCTGTATCTATTTTTCAGAATGCTTGCATCGGTGCACATGAAACGAAGCATTTAGGAGCAGTGACCGGTGAATGTTGAGCGTTGTAATCTTTAATACTCGTTTGACAAGCAACAAATATCTTTATCTATTTTTTCGTAATGCTCCATGAAATAGCATTTAGGAGCATTGAACATTTAGGAGCTGTTTACACATCATGATTACACTTACAACCACTTTACCAAACATTATTATGGAAAAAACTGCTACCGCTCACAGCTACTGCTCGCTGCTACTATGTATTGCTACTACTCACTACTGCCGCTACTTTTAACAAACACAACCTTAGTGTTATTGTATTTGGTGTGTTCGGTAGGTCGGAGTTCTATATTAATTAGTATGCCAGATATTTCACCTTGTGATATCCGTGTTTGATCGATCCTAGGCTTGGTTTATTCGTTTGTTATGCCCGTGTCCATGTAATTTAGCATCTTGCTAGTTTTATCAGTATAATAAAACCGCTAGTCGCTAGTTGCTCCAAAAAAACTTACAAATGTTTGTTGTCAAACATACCCATTGCCTTTAAAAAAACTACTTTATTTGAAAAGACAAGTATAAGTTTTGAATTTTGAAATAATTTCAAGTAAGCATAATAATCAAATTTGGCGCTTGTGCTTTCAATTCTTTAGATAATTGTTGGTGGGGAAAATAGTTTAATATCATGCTGAGGAATTTGCATTGTATCATTTCAGGAATTATGATAAGTATCTTGTGATGATTTTATACGTATTATTTAAGATCAATTATATAGATTTTTAAAAATGCAATCATAATGGGTCAAAGAATCATATGGTGCTTGGCTCCAGAAAAATCATAGTCACATATGAAAAGAACTATTAAATTTGGCATCATACCAACCTAATTGACTTCTTTATCATGTTACCAAGAGCATGTATTTCAACCATCATAGCTTTCAAAATAGCTGATTTGAATGATCATATAGGGAAAAAAAATTGATAAATGACGCCGAAGGACAATTATATGTATTGTTTTTCATAAAGAGAGGTATCTTCGTAATCGGTCATCCTAAACGTTTGTTAAGATATGTAGCAGAAAGCAAACATGCAATCGTGGTAACTTGCAAGTGAGAATAATGACAGATTCTCATGAAAGTTAAACTTATGGAACATTCTTTGTTCATGTGAGCGATATCACAATATGTTATGCCATATCAGTAATACGATATCATACAAGCCTTTTAGGTTGCAAGCTATGATTTCTCAAGCGAAGAACCATATTGCCAATTCAATGGATGTATTAAGTTCGTATAATCATATAAACATTTTGAAATTTACAACAAGAGTAATGAATGAACTCCAATGATGTTTTTCAGCCTGGAAATGGAAACTAGTAGAGCTAATAAAAACAACCAACAGCTCTGCAAACAAAGGATATTGACCCCATATCATAATTGATGAAGTCACTGTCCAAGTGTCTCTTCCAAAACTAATTGAAGTGCATGTGTATTATGTGGAACAATATATCACACGTTAAATTTTGGCAACTAATAACGATGCCCGGATCAATGTGTGCTTTATTATTGTAATAAAGATCAAGAACCGCAAAACTTGTGCAATCTGCACAACATATAAATGATGTCCATAGCTATAAGTACCCAAGCATTTGATGAACAATAGTTACAACCATTACCATATCCTATGTATATGAATGTATATGGTTTAGTTACTTCAAAGGCTTGAGTTTAGGCCTAGAGAACTACTTTTATCGGCGTCTTGGATTAATTAAAGCATGGGTCAATTTTTTACCCATTATGAGATGGCAAACACGTTTTAGATTGTGGATTGTGTTCTCATTTTGAGTTGGCATGTAGTTCGTAATAATTGAATTAGTCCAACGTTTTATTCATATCTAACGTGGGCTTAACTGGTATTATCAGTCTTTGGGCTTATGAGCAATGTTTAAAAGGTTTTGTGTGTCTGAATTTTGCTTACTATTATAGTTGCTGTCAAGATACGCTGAGAATGCTATGTGTCAGGTATACGTTTGGTTTAGTATAGATCAGGCTAGCTCTTTTTGCGAGTACCGTTATTTGGTCATTTGGTGTAGACATTTTTATTATATATTTTTTTTTATCGTGTTTTATGCTTAGGGCGTTGTGGGAAGACATCCGCTGTATCGCCTATATGGTTTAGCACTGTAGGGATGTAAATATTTGTTCGAAATTAATATACTTTGCCGGGTATCGTCCCATAGAAAAGCAAAATGACACTTTTTAAGAACCAAACTAAGATAATTGACCTTACCATATGCTACTAATATATGAATAATCTTGTTTTGCAATTGTTCGTGTAACAATGCCATTGCATACAGTTATGTAATATAATGCATAATGGATATCAAGATTAGAAAAACAACCACGTAAGTTAAGTTTACATTTAAAAGAACAAATGTCGGCTTTCAACATGAATCGAAACATCCTCTAAAATGCCAAAGAATATCCTCCTCCGCTTGAACGAGATCCACTGCTACCAAATCTGCTTATTCCACGTGATCCACCAATAATACCACGTTAGCATTTGCGCCAATATCTCCCCCACTTGTACCTCGTGATCCACTACATACTACTACGCCATGACTTGCAGCAATACCACCCCGACTGGCAGCAATAGCACCTCCTCCACCACCACGATATTTTGATCCTCCCCTTTTATAACCTCCTTCTGTTACAGGCTTGATAAAATAACGAAAATGCCCAAGAAAGTAGAAGTGAAAGGGTATAGCAGCCGTGTGTAGGTCGCCACTCCCATGAGCCTGCTCCTGAGGAATGTTGCGCTCAACATATCTTCCTCCTCCGCTTGTTCCACGTGATCCACGAATAATAGCATGACTTGCACCAATGCCACCTCCTAGTGGTTTATAACCTACTGCTCTTTCAGCCTTGTCAAAGACAAAATAGTCGTCGCCATTAGATGATGCATTAATATTGGCAATTAGGCAAAGTGATAGCAAAATTAACGATGTCATCTTCATCCTTGAAATCCTCATCCCCGTTTTCTTCTGAAATTAGGGAGTATAATCAGTAGGTGAGATCGAGTTTTGGAACAAGACACTAATACACAAGCTAATCAAATACTAACCGAGTTGACGGGTTAGTAATATCAATAGGATTATGATCCTCAGAAGTTAAGATCAACTTGTTATGTCGATTTGTTTTAAAGCAAAAGTTTGTCACCTCAGGACGACCTTATTACTTTGATCGTATCATGCATATATAAAGCCACCAACGTAAAGCAAGAAAATACATGCAACAAATATCAAAAACTCAAAACCTTGGAAGAAAAACTTACCTCACGAATACAACCTCCTTTGGTCGGCTAAGTTTGTCGCTAATTAATAAATTTGGTTTACAGGTTTTAATCTATTTGTGAACTAGTTATAAAGCCCGCGCACGCGCGGGTTTTTTAAAATTTTTTTGAATGATATATTTTTATTTATTAAAAAACTAATAATTTAATTTTTATTTTGTTTGCTTTATGATTTTTAATTGTAATTTTTTATAACTAAAGATAATTATTTAAAAAGTTTAATCCTTATTAGTTGCATCTTATCTATAATTTTTGTATTTATCTTCTACTTGTATTGTATATCAACAAAACAAATTTAAAAACTTAAAAATATTATTTTTTTTTCTTCAAAATATTACCTAATAAGAAAATATTCTTTTTTTTCAAAATGAAAAAGTACCCACTAAGGGTTTTGTTTTATTATATAAAAGACTAGTTATAATGCCCGCGCACGCGCGGGTTTTTTTTTAAAAATTTTGAATGATATATTTTTATTTATTAAAAAACAAATAATTTAATTTTTATTTTGCTTGATTTATGATTTTTAATTGTAGTTTTTTATGATTAAAGATAATCATTTAAATCTTAT
>LBNU01026612.1:50084-60810 GCA_014162995.1 Artemisia annua | reverse complement strand
GCTGAGATTTCATTCTCAGTCATCCAATAAGATATCCCATTGATGACATAGGGAATCCTGGATGTTTCGGCAGGGCCACTCCTGGCTTCTGAGGGAGTAGGCACAAGGTGAGTGTCTGGCTCTTCGAAAATTTTCTTTTTGCCCTTGTCCAGTTGCGAGGAAGATGTTTCAGGTTCCTTGTATGAGGAAATTGGAGCAACCTGAGCAGGAATCTCCCCCGCAGTATGTGACTGAGGTGCTTCAGTAGTTGGGACTTTAGTGGTAGGAGTAGGAATTTCAGTATTCTCCTCCCCCTCAACTGTTGCAGGAACGTCAGTGAGAGCAAAAGTTGGAGTGTCCACTGCAGCAGAAGAGCCTTTGAAAGCCTGAAACATTTCCGTCATCATTGCCTTGATATCCTTAGTGTCTTGTTGAATGGAAGACACCTTGGATTCAAGGGAAGCCTGAGAACTTTCAAGGGCAAACAGGCGAGAGCCAAGAGACCAAGCCACTGAGCTAGATGACTTAGCCCAGTCAGCTACTTGTTGTTCAAGAGTTCTGAAGGAGGTTTGGATTCCGGTCACTGAGGAGTGAAGAGATGGAAGATCCAGGGATTTGAGCACAGTGACAAGCTCAGGAAGACTTGCAGTCTGCTGAATGAAGTTCTCAGAAGCCTGAAGTAATCTGTTGTTGAGCTCAGGATCCTCCTTGACAGACTCTCGAATTGTTTCAACCTGATGTACAAGTTTGTTGAAGGATGTAACAAACTTGTTCATGTGAGAGTTCAGGGTGTTCAAATTGTGGTCAACACCTGATTGCTGTTCCAAAATATTGTCATGAAAATCTTCAACTGCATCCTTCAGATTGAAGTAATGAACAGCTTGTTCAGTGTGCATCTCAAACACTTCATTTGTGAACCCCTAAAGAAGACCTGAGGTAGCCTTCTTTAAAAATCGGATCATATGGCCGCCAGTGAGAGCAACATTAGCGTCACTCTGATCAGAGGAGACAGAGGGTTCATCCTCATGCTGAGATCCCTCAGGATGAGATTGCTCGGCAGCGTGGGATGGAGTCTGATGTGATGGTTCAGTAGGTTCATTGATTGGTTCCTCAGTCTCCATGTCATCCCCAGCTTCAAAATATTCCTCTTCACTGCTCTTGCTCTCTTCGTCATCATCGGAGTCAAGAACAGCCTGAAACATCGCCATTGAGTCGATTTCCAAAATTGGATCGGCCAAGTTGTGGTCGCTCCCTGACCCCGATATTCCAGCAGACTGGGATTTGTCTACCTGGTTTCTAGGGTCAGTTTGCGAGGAATGCGCTTCGCCGTGGGGGGGTGATGGTTCCATATCAGTGGGTGGTATTAATCCCCCTGAGTCTTTGTCCCCAAGTGACCCTTCAGGCACTGATGGGTTTGTTTCAGTGCTATCATTAGGATCTGTGAAAGTGTATTCCCTATCAGCGGGTTGTAAATGTCCCTCTGAGTCTTTGGGAAGAGTTGTGGTGCCCTCAGACAAAAGCTTGGATTGGCGAATGTCCTCATTGGGCAATGAGATGTTTGGGCCTCCCTTTCCAACAGGCTTGTTCTGGCCTGTCGAAGATTTAGAAGCCTTTCCTCCCTGATGCTTAGGTTGTGATTTACCTAAGCCTTTAGCGGGATGTGATTGGGTATGGGTTCCCGTCTCAGTAGGGTAGTGCTGCCCTGCCGAGGATATAGAACCCCTTTCTCCCTGAGACCCTGGTTGTGATTTACCAGAGCCTTTAGCAGGATGTGATGGTTGTGTTGTTCCTGACCCTACTAACTTGTTTATGTTAATAGAGTCATTAGGAGAGGGTTTGCCCGTGGACACTGAGTGTGATGTCTCAGTACCCACCGTTGGCGGTTGTTTTGGGGCCATAGACTCAGTAATCGTTTTCAGGGTGTCTGCAGTCAAGGTCCATTGTTGTCCCTTTTTCTTGGACTTTGAGACCGAGGTGCCAAGGGCGAGTGACTTGGGTTTAGTCACCTTCTTGGGCCCTGGTCCCTTCTTTTCTTTCTTTGTTGGAGAGGGGAGTGGTGAAACTTTGTTATCACCCTGAATAGTTGTCAACATATAAGTTGTCAGGGCGACAGGTGTGACCTCAGTAGGATCCCTAGAGTAATTTGCCTTATGGAGTACTTCTGGTGCGAATCCCAGAACCTCAGGCCTCTCATAGGTTGATCCTAGCAGTTCCTGAATCACACAGGAAATGAACCTAGGATAAGACATAAGTCTTTGCCTAGATTTTCCTGTGGTCAGCTTTGATATGAGGTCCTTGAAGATAATTTCTCCAACATCTATTTTTCTACCCTCGAGGAGACTGAATACTATCATTGCTTGAGTAGCATTCAATTGTTCCGTAGAGGATTTGTTCCCCCCAAGGACCTGAATAACAAAAGTCATCAGGATTCTCCAAGGTGCAGGGAACCAAGCTTTTAAAATCGGGGCTTTGGCCAAAAGTGTCCCTGGAGCCACTTCAGGGTGGAATTTATCATATGGCCCCAGAGTCAGGAGTTCAGCTTTCACCACATCCTCAGTAGGATAGGATTGAAAGGTCTGTGAGTAGTCAAGGCCAGTGGCTTTGACAAAGGACTGATAGGTCAGGGATAGGCGTCGCTTCCCATTGTTCAGTGTGAACGAAATGGTAGCATTCTTGGGCTCAGTGGGCTTATCCACTATAGCAGTACACCAAAATTCCCTTAGGTAGTCAGGGTAAATCACAGACGGTGTTTTGGTAAAAGCAGTGGATAGGAAACAGTTTTGTAAATATTTTACAACGTCTTTGTAGACGGGAAATCCCTCAGGATAAGCAAAGTTTCCTACCACATTGTTTTTGGTCAAGTCCACTTCTTCAATCGTGAATCCCACGTTGGGTGCGTATGGAATTACTCGAGAGGAAGCCATTTTTTTTTAAAACTTGTTCGGAATTTGGTCGGAAAAACGTTTTGGTGATAGCACAGCAAACACACACAGATTCACAGAAAAAAAATTCAATAGTTTTGGATAGTTTTGAAAGCGTGTGTGTGTTTTTTGTGTAGGGGGTATTTATAGGAGAGAATTAGGGTTTGAGGGAGTGTGGATGTCAAAGGTGCTATAAAGCTGTAATTTTGAATTTTTTGACATCCGCATTAACTCCCACCTTACTACTCTCCTCGTTTTTCGCAACTGTCAAAATGAACAGTTACATGCTTACACTTTATCAGTGTGGCATTAAATGCCAAGTGGGTAATGGGATGAGTATGTGGGGGCCCAAGATGTGGATGCCAGAGGATACAAAACATATATTCCTATATTAAATGTAAATCCAGTTACCAACCTAGGACATTTACTAACTAAGAGCATTTAGTTAGACAATTAATGTCTTCTGAATGTCTTGAGGCCCCCTGAACGTCAATTCGTTCGGTATGTAGGTGTGGAGTGGAGGTTTCAGTGAATGGGGTGACATAACTCACTGAAGGTTGGTGTTTCTCAGGGACCTTAGAGAGAGTCTTCATCAGGTTGGATATTTTCATCAGTGCCCTGACTATCAATATCCAGCATGCCCAATTCAGCTTTTAGTCTAGTGAAAGTGGGTTCATCCAGGGGTTTTGTGAAGATATCAGCTAACTGATACTCAGTGGGGATGAAATGTAGTTCAATTTCTCCATTCATGATATGGTCCCTGATGAAATGGTATCTGATATCAATATGTTTGGTTCTTTGGTGGAGCACTGGGTTATTAGAAATGGCAATTGCACTTGTGTTGTCACAGAAGATGGGTACACTTTTGTAATGTATACCATAGTCACTGAGTTGACTCTTCATCCATAACACATTTGCACAACATCCAGCTGCGGCCACATACTCAGCCTCAGCTGAAGACATGGCCACTGATAGCTGTTTCTTTGTGCTCCAACAAACAAGTTTTCCTCCAAGGAATTGACAGGACCCAGATGTACTTTTTCTATCCATGTTGCAGCCTGCGTAGTCAGAGTCAGTGTATCCCTTAAGGTCAAATCCTGAGCACTTAGGATAATACAAACCAAGGTTTGGAGTTCCTTTAAGGTATCTCAGGATCCTTTTCACAGCAGTGAGATGTGATTCTTTAGGGTCTGATTGATAACGTGCACATAGACATACTGCAAACTGAATATCAGGCCTTGTGGCAAGGAGATACATCAGTGATCCTATCATTCCTCTGAACATGGTTTGATTAACTGATTTTCCAGTAAGATCAGGACCTAGGTTGTTTGGAGGAACCATTGGGGTTTTGACAGAAGCACAATCACTGAGGTCATATTTCTTCAGTGTGTTAGTGATGTACTTCTCTTGACTGATGGAAATTCCCATATCAGTCTGTCTGATTTGAAGTCCAAGGAAATATGTGAGTTCTCCCATCATGCTCATTTCAAACTGCTTTGTCATAAGTTTCTCAAACTGTTTACACAGTTTATAACTTGTTGAGCCAAAAATGATATCATCCACATACACTTGGACTAAAATAACATCTTCCTTTGTTCTATAGATGAACAAGGTGTTATCTATCTTTCCTCTGACAAATTTGTTTTGGATCAGGAAGGCTGAGAGAGTTTCATACCATGCCCTAGGAGCTTGCTTCAGTCCATAAAGGGCTTTGTCAAGCTTGCAAACATGGTTTGGGAACTCATGGCTTTCAAATCCAGGGGGTTGTTGAACATAAACTTCCTCTTTAAGTTTACCATTCAGGAATGCACTTTTGACATCCATTTGGTATACTTTGAAGTTCATGTATGTGGCATAGGCTAGGAAGATCCTGATAGCTTCCATTCTAGCAACAGGGGCAAATGTTTCTTCATAATCAATGCCTTCCTGTTGGTTGTAACCTTTTGCAACTAGCCTTGCCTTGTTCTTAATGACTGTGCCATTTTCATCAGTCTTGTTCTTGAATACCCACTTCATGCCAATTACCATAACACCCTGAGGACACTCAACTAAGGTCATAACATCATTCTTATCAAACTGTTCCAGTTCCTCATGCATGGCATAAACCCAACTTGGATGTTTCATGGCCTCTTTGACACTTTTGGGTTCAATGTTGGATATGAAGGCAACATATAGGCACTCATTGGCTGTGGCTGCAGTGAGTTTGGCAGCCATTCTTCTGGTGAGCATACCCTCAAAGACAGGTTCACCAACAATGTTGACAAGCTCAATATGTTGATGTCTAGACCATTTTTCTTGAGGTCTAGGATGTGAGTTTGAGCTTGTTGATGCCTGATATGGTGGAGGTATGGGTTCTTGAGGTTCCAAAAGAGTTTGATTTTCAGAGAATTCAACTTGACTGTTGCTTTCAACAGGTTCCTGTGTAGCCTCTCGTAAATTCCCGTACGATTAGTAAATACGTAAACTGGAATAAAGGTATTTCGTTATTTAAATATCCCTTTTACGAGTGACAAATTTTTTTTTATGCATGACGTATTACGTGAATCTCTATGACATTGTGAAATGATCATTTACCTAGGAACGATGCTTGCACACAAACCTAGATAGTCTAATTATCGCGAATATATTTTAAACGTTTATATTTTTGTAAATATACGTTTCGTTTAATTACCATGTACTATTTATATGATTCCCGAGCCTACGAAAATTCCCGAGATCACTCACTAATATTATTGGATCGTAACCCGACCCGTGAAACTTGCTAAATGGGCCTACGTGACCCATTGGGCCTTAAACCCAACTAATAACCAAACGGGCTCCTTTATTTCTTTTTCTTTTTCTGATTGGGCCAGAAACAAAACGCAAGCCCACCAGGCTTTTAATCCCAGCGAGCCTTTTTCAATTTTTCTTTCTTTTGTTTTTCTTTGTACCCGTCGAGTGCCAAGGCCACAAAACGCCTTCGTTACTTCATTTTTCGACACATAACATATACATATTTTTACATACCTTGATTCATGACCCAATAAACCAAACACCCTAAGAGTCAACAACCAAACACCATTCAAAAACAACCCAAACACCAACTAAAATAAACATCAACTCCCATACAGTAAGTCTGTTTTCCTGTTAGATTTCTTTGTTTTCAATTTGAATGTTGCTTTCAACAGGTTCCTGAATATCAGGTTCAGGATGAGTTGTCTCATTTGGAACTTGTTGAGCTTCAACAAACTCACTGATGGTTGGTTGAGGAAGGTTGTGAGGAAGGATGTAGTATGAAAAATCAGCATCAACTTGGTATTGAGTGGAGGGATTACTTTCAGATTGATATTCATCAGGAGGATATTGCCTGAATCATCAATCCCAATCTCATCCACTGAGGAGTTTGAGAACTGAAGAGTCTCAGTACTCTCATCAAAGGTGATGTGATAGGTTTCTTCAGTTTGTTGTCTCGTTGTGTTATACACTCTGAAGGCTTTGGAGACAAGTGAGTAACCTAAGAAGTATCCATCATCAGCTTTGGCATCAAATTTGCCTAAGTGGTCCTTGTGATTATGAATAAACACGGGACACCCAAACACATGAAAATAGCTGATGTCAGGGATTCTTCCCTTGAATATTTCATAGGGTGTTTTGTTGTGTCTTTTAACAATGATGGACCTATTTTGAGTGTAGCAAGCTGTTTTGACTGCTTCAGTCCAAAAATGCTTTGAGAGGACTGATCCATTAAGCATAGTTCTTGCTGCCTCAATAAGTGTCCTATTTTTTCTTTCAGACACTCCATTTTTTTCAGGAGTGTAAGGAGAAGAAAAATTTGGTGAGATTCCTTTCTCATCACAAAAACACTCAAGATCCTGATTTGAATTCAGTCCCATTGTCAGTTCTAATTTGTTTGACCTTGACATCATTTTGATTTTCTATGTTCCTGACAAAGGACATAATGGTATCAGCTGCCTGACTCTTTTTGCTCAGGAAGTAAACCCATGTGTATCTTGAGTACTCATCCACAATAACCAGAGTGTACTTCTCATGGTGAATAGACATTGGACTGACAGGTCCAAAGAGGTCCATGTGAAGGAGATGAAGGCAGCTTTTGATAGAGAAGTTTTGTTTTGTCTTGAAGGAGGCCCTGTGGTGTTTTCCCTTCTCACATGCTGAGCATGGTTTGTCTTTAGAAAATACCAGTGAGGGCAGGCCAAGAACTTTGTTCTGTTTGGCAAGGTTGTTAATGTGTTTGAAGTTCAGATGAGAGAGTCTTTTATGCCATAGCCAGTTGATTGTCTCACTTGCTTTAGTGAAAAGACAGGTTCCATTCTGAGTGAGTGTGGACATGTCCAGGACATACACATCATCTCTTCTTGGGGCAATCAACACAACTTCTTTGTTGGCATTAAAGATGGTTCCTCTCCTATCATCAAATTGGACTATGTATTTTGCATCACATAGTTGGCTGACACTGATCAGGTTGTACTTGAGTCCATTTACATAAGCTATCCTTGTAAAAACTATACCATTGCAGTTTACTGAGCCATAGCCTTCAGTGGGAGCTGATGAGTTATCACCAAATACTACTTTGGGCCCTGGTTCTTCTACGTATTTGTGCAGATACTGCTTCACACCAGTCATACTTCTTGAGCATCCACTGTCAAGATGCCAAACAGGGTTCCTGGCATGTTTCTGCACAAACAGTGAGCATGGTTAGTTTTGCTTATTGACCCACTTCTTAGCGGGCTTGGGTCTTAAGGATTTCTTAAATTCACTTATGGACTTGTGATCAGTGGTGGAGTGAACATTGCTCTTGCAAACTTCACACTTAGATTCAGATGACTGAGAGACATTTGTTTTCAGTCCTCTTCTGTTTTTAATGATATTGTCATGTCCTGATGTGTCATGGGAAGGGTCACCACAAATGTCACAACAAGGATACATGAGACAATCAACAGGGTGATGGTCACTGAATCCACAGTGTGTACATGGTTTGAAGGGCTTGGTCTTGGGTTTCAGGGATTGTTTTGATGGTGAAGCATACTTATGAGCCTGAGCTTTGTAGTTTGCTTGTGTGACATAAGTTATGTGATCAGAAGTCCTATGATCTTCAAGATTGCAAATCATGCAGAATAGGATTCTATAACAATTGTCAGTGCTGTGATTAGTGTAGTTGCATAACTCACATCTTTTCAGTGGTTTCTTAGTGGGCTTAGGTCTGGATGTACTTGAGGAAGCTGGAGTTATTTCCTTTTCAGGTGGTGGTTGTTGTTTTCCCGAGGATTCCAGTTTTTCACTCAGCTTCCTAACAAGTTCAGTCAACTGATCAACTTTAGAGTCAGTATCGTTTGGTGTGACCTTAGTGGAGGTGAGGGGTGTAGAGGTTTCAGTGGGAGTTGGGTCTGCTCTAATTTGCTCAGAGGGCCTTTTCAGGATTGTTCTGCCCAGACCCACCCTCTCCTTGGGAGAGTGTTGAGAGTAGACAAGAGTTCCTATCTCAGAGCATGGTTCAGCTCCCTGAAGAACCTTCAATGGGGGCAGAGGAGTAAGGGGTACTGTTTCAGGTTCAGTGACTTCCTCAGCACTGCTGGGTTCGTCAGTGACACCAAGTAACTCCTTAATGGCCTGACTTTCAGGTAGCAAGATCTTTCCAGTGTCAAAATTTGGCATTTTGCCATCAGGACTGAGTCTTTCAATCCAGTCTTTTGACTTGGGATCCATCTCCTTTTCAAAAGGTATTCCAGCTGGCAAGAACCTCTTCTCACTGGAAGATTCAGTGAGATGGTCCTCTCCCAGTATCTTCTTATTGGCACTAGGAATGAGACTCACAGTTTCATAAAGTCTAGGATTTTTCTTGGTCCAACTTTCTATGACATCCTTTTCTTTCTTAAGTTCATCTTGAAGAGCATGATTTTGCTTAACCAACTCAGAGTTTTGAATTTGAAGAGTGATGTTTTCAAGTTTTGTTTGCTTCAAAGAAAGAAGTTCATCTCTACACTTGTTTAATTCAAAAGTAAGTTTGTTGTATTTGGAAAACAAATTTAATCTTTGCTCTTCTACATACTTAAGATCCACATTGATATAATTCAAGTAAGATTGCCAATCAGAGTCATCATCCATAGAAAGTAAGATATTTACCTTTTTCATAGTAATGTTGACCCATTCACCATTCCTCGCACTACTTTTACCCACAGCAAGCTTGTTGTCTTCTGACAAGGCCATCAGTGCACTGACGTGAACTTCTTCATCTTCTGAGGATACTTCTTCCTCATCCCAATCATAAGTTTCAGCTACCAGCCCTTTGTTTTTCCCTTGAGTGGATTTAGGGGCCTGAGGTGCTTGAGGAATTGAGGGAGATGCCTCAAGAAGTGCTAGTTTTGCCTTTGCCTTTCTATACTTAGCTTCAAAATCCTTTTGAGAACCATTCTCAGTATTGTTTTGAAAGTATTGTGGGGACTGAAACATTTTAGGTTGAAATTTTGTTCCTGAGGAGCTGTTTCCAGAAAACTTGTATGAGGGTTCTGAGATTGTTTTTGAGAAGCATTCTTTTGCAAAATGACCCTTCTTTCCACATTTAAAACATTCAGTGTTTTCACTTGCTTTGGCTTTTGAAAAAGGTTTGTTTCTACTAATAAAACGTTTTGAGTTTGCAAGGAGTGCTCTTTCTTGAAATTCAATTTGTAAATCATTTAAGTACTCCTCACTACTCCTTTCATCAGCCTCATCATCTGAGTTTTCTTGGAAATCCTGCACAACACCATTAGAATAAAAGGCAGTTGATATGGGTGGACTAGTCATGGTCTTCTTGACTTCTTGAGCTTTAGGGTATCTCCTAGAGATTAAGTTATCCTCATAGAGAAATTTCCCATATATCTCAGCTAGCTCAAGATTTTGAAGATGGTTTGCATTTCTTAGGCCCTGAGAGAAGTTTAACCACTTCTCAGGAAGACAGTTGACAAAGCCAACATTGATTTCATGCTTAGACAAGGTGACACCATCATTGGTCAGTTCATTTAGAAGGGTTTTGTAACGGGTATAGGTCTCAGAGAGATTTTCAGAATCTTTGGCCCTGAAGGTGTTGTATTCAAGTTTCAGGTCCATGATCCTGTTCTCTTTGGTATCTGAGGGGCCTTCATAGCTATGAACCAAGTCAGTCCAAGTCTGCTTTGCAGTTGAACAATTAATGACTGATTCCATTATATCATCAGGAAGACAAGATATAATGATGCTTTTCAGGCGTTGGTCTTGATTAACCACCCTTCTCTCATCAGAGGTCCACTGAGCTTCAGGTTTAACTAAACCTTCAGCAGTTTTAGGGACATATGGACCCTCATTGATCAGTGTGATGTAATAAGGTTCCATCCCAGTTAAGTAGCAAAGCATGCGCTTTTTCCACTTATTAAATTTTCCAACTTCAAGTCGGGGAGCAGTAGCATTATAGCTTCCTCCCTTTTTATCGACCAGTTGGGGTACATCATTATCAGCCATGGTAGGATCTTGATTTTAAAAACTTTTGAGCACTCTGTTGTTTTGAAAGTTTTATAAACCAGAGGCTCTGATACCACTTGTTGGTCCCTTTTACTTGGTTAATGGTTAACTACGGAGTTAATCTAACCAAGTTCCATAGCATAATGATGCAAAGATTAATAACTAAGAATTAAAAAACGTAAAAGATAAGAAACAAGATTTTCAACGTTTAACTCTTAATTAGAAATTAATCAAAAGAATTATACCCAAGTGTTTGTGGAACAACACTTGGGATTGAAATGACAAGTATGGTATGGTGTTACTCCTCACTAAACTTAAGCTATGCTTAAGTAGCAACAAAAGACCCACTAAGCTAT
>LBNU01026612.1:24158-39544 GCA_014162995.1 Artemisia annua | reverse complement strand
AAAAAAAAAAAAAAAAAAAAAAAAAAAAAAAAAAAAAAAAAAAAATGATGCCTACATTTAAATGTAGGTAATTGCCTACATTCTCTTTGAAAAAAGTTTACAAAATGTACAGTTCAGTCCATGCAATAAGCCCCTGATAAATTTCAGTCCCTGTCCCTACCCTTTTTTACAAAGGAAAGTAGGTAATTTGCCTACTTTATAAAGTAGGCGTCATATCCAGAAAAAATATAGTCACATCTTGCAATTGTTTTGTCAAATATAAATTCCAATTATCCTGTAGATACCCTACTTCAAAAACATAATTCTAGACACGTTAAAGTGACTAATCATAGAAGTAAACTTAAAATAATGTAAAGATATTTAAAAAAAAAATTATTTGGTAAAGAAGCTAGATTAAGGGGTATGGGAGTGGGAAAAAGGTGTTTATGGGGTGGATTTGGTTTGTTATGTTCAACGCGTAAAAGTGTCATGTTTTGGAACTTCTTGTTAACCCAACTCAACTTGGACTATGTGGGCTTTTGTACAGCTGTCAGTTTGGGTATCAATGGCCATAGATGATACGATTATGGAAAATAACGCGTTACATAACCACAATCTTATACGTCGATTTTATGAAAACAAAAGTTCCCAAAATCTTTGAAAAAGTCTGAAATCTTGTGGGAATTTAAGACTTTTATATAAAACCAGGGACGGAATTAGGGCCTCGGTGGATTCTGAGACACCAAGGAGTTTATCTGTTTCTGTTGTGTAGTAGTACTAAGTTTCGTGAACACATCGATTTTTCTATGCACCTCGTCAATTTTAGTCTAGTTTTCGAAGGTGTTTGGGAAGCTTATCGATAGAAACGTATGTGCTACTAAAAAGTATTGGCCTAAAAGATTATGCTTACAACTTATTTCCTTCTAAAAAATGTTGACATAAGATTAACTAAACACTTTCAAATTACTTGATAGCTTTTTTAAGATACCAAGAGCAAGGCTTCTAAAATGAGCTTACCTAAGCACTCTTTAAATAGGGAAACAAAAATGTACCTAAAAGATGTTAATGTTGTTTGTCATTTAAGTGAAGCATTATCTGGAAATATTCATTAATCTTTCCAAAGACACTTAATTACCATTAAAGAGTGTTGAACAAACTTATTTGTCAATTAGAAAGCCGCATTCATTGTATGAAAATCAATTAAGTTTTTCACTAAAATGAACCAACATTTCCTGTACTTGCCGGTGAACATTAAAAATGATGTACCATACCCTATTGAACAAATACCTTTACACTATGTTCTCGAGATTTTTGATGAGTGGAATGGAAAAAAAGTTGAAGCAAAGTAAAGAAAAGAATGTGAAGAGAAAGAAAGTTCATCAATTATTTTGTGTTCTTGAGTTTTTTGAAAAATGAAGTAAAGTGAATGAAAGTGATACATTTATTAAAAATCACATACTTTATTTTTTTGTCCTATTATCTTTACTCAACTTTCATATATGAGATGAAAGTTTTTAGCTAAAAAGGCACACATATTTTTAGTTTCTCAACATTACTTTCACTTTCATTCTTTAATACAAACTTAAGAACATAGTGTTAATGTTGTAAACTATGAAGGAAGTTTGATACTAGATGATTGAGTACTCATTATGTTAAGCATTAATGTTTTTGTTTAATTTGTTCATATCAAACACTTCAAAATAATTGATGGAACAATTATTTTGCGACACTATTTTACTGAAATTTTCAGATTTATTGCAAGATGAGCTATTTACATGTCATTGTACATGCACAACAAACACATAACACACGACTAATCCTTGTAGCTTTCTTTGTCTACTCTTAAATCTTGCAGGTAACCTTAGTGTTATCAGCTTCAATCAAGTTCAGGTTAATTTCATGAATGCTTGTTTCTGAAACTACTTGAGTGGTTACCTTTCTTTATCCTATTCTGTGTTTCATATTCAGTACTTCACTTGGTTCTTCACCATCAATAAGTCCTTCAGATTCTTAATCTTATTCTGTCCTGAATGAATTCTAACACAGCATTTTACTAGAAAAACGGACCTTTAAAATATTAGGGTCGAATTTTGCCCCTTAAAACGACCACTGTTGAGTTTAAACAATGACTATCGGTCTTTATAGTGTGTAGGACACTTGACAAATGACTGAACCAACATATGTGTAGATATGCTGAAAATAAAGTTTAACCTAACAGAAAAGTGGGTCTGTTTATATATATATCAAAATATCAGAACTTACTACACTTATACCAACAAGGGTGTGGTCATCTTCCCATATTCATTTGCCTTCCGATATATAGCAACAATAAAAGGCCGTGATCCAAGCCTCAGAAGTCTTATTCATTGAATTAATACCCAAATGATCATATCTACCAAAGTAACTAATGGAAATTTTTAACTGCAATACATGTTAGCATTAATGCACTGTAAGGATCCTAGAAACTTAAATACTACTCATTACTTCAATGGATACTTAAACGTATAGAAAAACAAACAAAAAAATAACCATGAATATATGGATGTATAAACTTACAAATCAAGTTGAAGATCCTTTCTTTTTAATCTTTTGACGTACCATCATCTTGTTACCTTTCCTTTTGCCAATAAATAACTTCTTACCTTTCTTCACATTTATAATTGGCTTAAGTTTTCCTACAGGTTTTCGTTTCGGGGTTTCTAGAACAGCAACTTCATTTTCCATTTTCCTTACTGGCTTAAACACCTTGGTGATCGAAGGGTTTAACACATCACTCGAACACTCAAGAGTGAGACCCATAGCTATTGCCTCATCATAAAGTTCTTTACCCTTCTGAAATTCACCGTTTCTGCAGAGCTTTGGTATCAGCAAATCATAAACCGTCTCATACCCACCTAACGAGCTCTTTTTCATTAAATCAAGCAACTCAAGAGCGTAATTTACCCTCTCGACCCCACAAAGAATACCAATCAAATCATAATAAAACTTACGTTCAGGGACTAAACCGTCCTCAATCATTTCATCAACCATTTGCTTCCCCTTACCAAATCTTCCCGTCAAATACAACACTCGAGCCACGAGATAATAGCTCACCCAATCAGGAGAACATCCTGTTTTCCTCATTGTGTTAAAAATTTGAATAGATTCTTTCACTCTTCTAGTTTTACCCAAACAAGATAACAATATATTGTAACTTATAGTAGTTGGTGGAATTGCATAAGTTCGCATTTCAATCATCACATTCAATGCATCCGGAACAAGCCCAGAAGGATTAGACTTTAAGTTATTCTTACAAAGACACTTTAGAAACGTGTTGTAACAGAAAAGATCCGGTTTGATTCCTGCACCTTTCATGTCTTTCAAAACTCGTCTTGATTCTTTAACGTTCTCCTGCACAGACCACCCGTGAAGTAAATTTCTATAAGTAAGAAGTTTCAGTTCAACACTCGAGATCTTATCTTTATGGTGATAAACGACTCCCTCGGCTCTTTTGACATGCCCTTTTGAGCATAAAGCAGAAATTATAGCAGTAACCGTAGTACTATCTTGTGGGCATTTTAGCTTCTCTAAGTTCTTAAATATCCCTAACGCTTCATCAACTTTTCCTAACTTAACCAATGTCTCGGCTACAGTACTAAACGTCGAGCTCTCCATCTCCCTTTTCTGTTTCCCAAGATTCGAAATCAGCATCTCTAATGCTACAAAATCCTTCTTTTCAGCAAACACTCTAATAGCGTGATTATAATCTTTGTCTTCTAGCCGAACATCTATACATTTCTCAGACCATAAAAAGAATCTAAGCAGGCGTCTAGTGGGTGCTTCTTTCTTACTAGAATCAAGCACTTGGGTCACAAGTGATGAGCAAAACGTAACCTTGAGTTCATTGAGACTAGTTTCCAAATCATCTAGACTACCTATCCCATTAGAAACAACATCACACAGCTTTTCAACATCACTTGACCCTGGCGTTGGCGAATACGTACAATACCAACATCGCAGAAAACGCCTCGAGTTCAATATACGAAGATTTGAACACTTGGGTCGCAGTAAAGGCTTCATGTTTTCGAAAAAAACGACAAAAAACACTCATTTTATGTTCATTGTTCTTTGAGGCATTTAGTCGAACAGTTGGTGTGCAATAAAAAAACGCCAAAGAATAAAACCCTTTTAAGAATTAAGATTCTAAAACACAAAGGTGGGACTGTTAGAAAACGAAATTTGATCAGCAGGGTTGGTTAGTTTTTTAACGGTAACAATACAGGGGTAAGTTTAAAAATGAGCTTTTCAGTGGCAATAATGTAAATTCTTCAAAATGTTTTAGCACAGAGTATTTTTGTTTATTGAACAGTAAATAACATGGTATATGTGTTAGTAGGCCAAATGTCATGTCATTATCTATTACAGTATTTCATTTAATATAGTTGGTCACTTTTGATAAAGATAGAATGACACATACTTTCTTCGTCTCAAAATTATTGTCGTAAGAAAAAATTATAAAGTTTAATAAAAATGGGGCTGCTATAAATCTCAACCACTTAAATGGAATATTCATGCACTAAATTATCTTTTTCTTACTTAAAATGAAAAGTGGACAATTATTTTAAGACATCTCGAAAAGGAAAAATAACTATAATTTTGAGAATGAGGGAGTATTTAAATTCAATTTTGGCGTAAAGACATTCATATTATTTTGAGAATATTTGTAGTGATGGATGAAATTTGCAAAAGTATATGTTTTTTTTTTGCAAAATTGTTAAAAGGTATGCATTTTATGTTAAACACAAAAAAAAAAAAAAAAAAAAAAAAAAAAAAAAAAAAAAAAAAAAAAAAAAAAAAAAAAAAAAAAAAAAAAAAAAACTCTTTTACACTATGAATTATGTTAAAAGCGTTTGAGCGTGTATACATTGTGCCCCAAGTATGTCATTTCCTGATTCTTTGGGGAAAAACACAATTAAAAAGGAATACTGATACGAATAATCATTCCCCACTACACTAAAAATTTACACTAAAAATTGCATATGTCATCGACCTGTCGCATAAGGGTTCTTGGTATTTGAGGGGGAGTATGGATCTAGTGAGAAGAATTATTTAAATGAGAAGAGTGAGAATAAATTGTAGCCACATATTTCAAATAAGGAAAGAGAAATAATAGGGAGATGCATCTATTTTTGTGAATGCATCTAATATTTGTGGTTGTGGTTTCTTCTCATTCTTCTCATCTTAATTATATTTCTCATTTGATCCTAAGTCATTTGAGGGGTGTATAATATAGTGATTGTCATTTCAGTCAATCATGTTCTACACTATTGATTAAATGATCTCATAGATTCTTGTTACATGCTTTGAGCCCTCGATACGATAGCTCAAGCCATGGCCGACGGCATAAACCAACGGCGCCACAAACTATAACTGAACCTCGTGCCAAAGCCTCTCGGCGGGTAACTCATGCCAAACAATTATTTTTTATTTATTTATTTTTTTTTATTATTATTTTTTTTTTATGTGGACACATGACAACACTTTTGTACTAGGGATGAGTGTTTTGGTGGCATACACAAAAATGTTGTCATAGACAAAAAATACTGAAGTAACACCACTTTTACTCATGGTAGCACCCCACGGACCAACTTTTCCTGACGTGCTATTAGTGATTTATTTCAATATTGATTGGTTATATGTCCCCATGACGAAGAGAGAAAAAAAAAAAAAAAAAAAAAAAAAAAAAAAAAAAAAAAAAAAAAAAAAAAAAAAAAAAAAAAAAAAAAAAAAAAAAAAAAAAAACATGATGTTGCTAGATCAAGTACGTAGGCTAAAACCAAGCTATAGTACATGTCGTTGCTTGGTTTGGTTCGTTGTTTTGAACTTTTGATTGACTTCTTCATTCTATTAGCCCCGATTGACTTTTACTATTCTATCTAGATTACGATGTCTAACACTTTTGGTGCAACATATTTGGCACCATTTAACAAAACATGTTAAGATTGACATGCGTTTGAGACATGGTTAATGGTTTAATACATCCTAACTACTCATCAAATGTGCATATGTCACCTTTGGCTTTTCAACTAGTCATTTAGATAAAATCATATTCAAAAAAAAGAAAAAAAGAAAAGAAAAAATTAGATGACTTATTTTCCCGGTCACTATTAAATCCCACGTATCTATCATAGAGTATTGTTTATGGGAATTAACTTGTACATTGTTTTTTTATTTGCACAATTCAATGTACAAATTAGGAGTGAGCATCGGTTCAGGACCGGACTGGACCGACCTGATCGAAGACCGAATTAGCCAAAAGGCCAAGACCGAGGACCGGACCGAATGTCGTCGGTCCAGTCCGGTCCGGTCTCGGTCGGTCCGATCCAACAAGGCCAAATGATCGGTTTGTGGTCCGGACCGGACCGACCTGACCGATAACTGAATTAGCCAAAAAGCCAAGACCGAGGACCGGACCGAATGTGGTCGGTCGGTCCGGTCTCAGTCGGTCCTTTGGTCGATCCGGTCCGTTCGGGTAGTTTAGTCAGCCCTAGTAAAAAAATAAAGCTGAATACAAGTAAATACAAATCAATTGTTTATAATCGATAGAAAATAGAAATGCGCAAATCATTTTGTATTATTCATAAGAAATGATTTGCGAACTAAACTTTTTGATTAAAACACTACGAAAACCGACCTATGCATTAAAGAGTTGTAAACTTTATCTCTATTTATTTATGAGAATTGATTTGCACACCCCTAAATTTTATTAAGACACTCTACTGTATGCATTAAACAATTGTACTTATAAGTATAATTTGTTTTAACTACTTATACATTAGAGTATCCAATAACATTTAAAAGTGTGCGAATCACTTTATTCATACTCATATGTTCTAGAACAAAAGAAATATGGAGTAGATGAAAAAACTCGGTAACAAATAGTAGTTACATTTCGTGTTTCTTGAGTTAGTTACACTTTGACTTGCATTGACCCTCACTTCTCAACAACTGTACGGAACAGTAACCGTACCGTTAATTCTCCGGCGACTACTTCCGGCATTCAGTTAGTTACTTAACTGTTTTATCCAATACAAAAATTTAGTTTCTGCTTTCTTGCTTAGTTAAAATCTTTAAAAACTGACGCATTATTTGATATAACTTGAAGGTGATTAGGGTTCCGATGTAAAGAACATGGCAATGAGTGAAGTTTTCAAAGAAAATGAACGTAAGCTTCGCGAGCTTTTGGCGAATTTAGCGCCAAAATGTACCTCTGCTAGGCTTCTTGTTGAAGGTATATTATCTTCATTTGTTGTATTATACTAATGTAATGTATATAGTATTAGATGAATATTGTTGAAAAGATTATATACAATTTTGATTTAGTGGCGAAACAAGAACTAAAAATGATGGGTAGTAAATAATGAATGTTTATTATTATATTCAGAGGAGAAGAAAGTTAGAGTTTGTGAAATAGCGCGAGAGATTGATGAGGCCGAGGGTCTGGTACTGCGTGAATCTTTGCTGTTTTATGATTTTCCTTGTCGTTGTTATTGGTTAAGTGGGTCGTTTATTAGATTGTTGCATGTTACTTGTTGCTATAGATACGTAAGATGGAACTTGAGGCAAGGAGTTTGAAGAAAAAAGTGAAGGCTAAAGTGGTTGTGAAGTTAGGCGAGTATGGAAATGATGTTAAGAAACTGAAAAATGAGTTGGCAAAACTTCGCTCGGGTAGTGCTACTCAGGCTACAGTAGGAAACATACAGACAATGCAGGTATATATGTCTATCTCTAATGAACAAACACGCACATGCAGATACAGATACACCAATGAAGGTTTTGTTATTAGGATGTGAATGTTGCTTACTGGATGTTATGATGAAACAGGGGTATAGTGATCAAAGGGGAAGACTGGTGACGTCAATTGACAGTGTAAAGAAGTCGAGTGACAGAATCGGTGAATGTAGAGAAGATATGAGGAGGTCGGGACTTACTGCTATAATATTGACACATCAACGCCTGCGCGAGTATCTGCCGCAAGGAAATACTACTGTGCGTTCTTCTTGTTAACTCTGTATATGATTTTCACTATTTTTCTTGAATATTGCATTGAGTTTATACTGTAGAACTTTGCCAATCATATGTATTAAAAGCCTTGATAATAATAGTTGTAAACACGCTACAATGTATGTTTTTTACAGGCGCGTAGAGAAAATAATGCTGATAGGAGATAGAAGACTTCGAGTGGTATGTCAAAGAGGATCAACTGATCACTGGTTACGTTCTTTTTTTGCAGATTTGAGGTCCTAGTTTTCAACCATATCTTGCTGATCAATCATAGAAAATGTAAAGAAATTAGGGATGGATATGGATCCAATGTAACCATATCCATATATTTCTTAGGTGTTCATATGCTAATTGCTGAACTGGATATATCTGCTTTCTTTAATACATAGTCACTTTCGGATAACATCCAATTACAAGTATAAGCAAAAGATCATCCATAAAAGTTTATTATGTGTCCATAATAGTAACTGGACTGCATCTGCATTCACAACTATGAATCAGAAATCAGAACCAGAACCACACTTGTATAAAGGAGACACTTAACTCTGATGTTTTATGTGACTTTCAGAAGAAGCCACTCTATAAAACAGTGATATTAAGAAGCAGAGTTTGAATACTATTTAAAGCTTTGTTGAGTCAAAATCTTCTTATTAATACCAGGCAAGATGATAGATTACAAAGATTCAGCATTTGTTATACAAAAGAAAGAAAAAAGATTTTAAGGGCTAAATGTCTCTTTTACTTTCTTGCTCTTACCCTTTTTGTTGTTCTGCGTATTCCCAAGAATCAATTAATTCACAATGAAAGTCACAAAAAAGTAAAGGAGAGTCAATCACTCTTCCCTGTGAATCACCGGTTTTACTGTATAATAATTGGGCTCGACTTTCGCATTTGCTGTATGCAAGCCCACAAGCCATAGACCATCTTCAATGCTGCTATGCAAAATGAATATGTCAGAACTTTCTTTCTTTTCCTTTACATATAGCGACAAATTCAAAGTTCCTGCAATGCAATGAACTAGGTTTAGAGTGGTGCCAAATTATACATGAAACTATTTCATGAAAACATAGCTAGCAAGTCCACAAGCCATAGACCATCTTAAAATGCTTCTCTCCTCAACATTTCTCTATACTAAAGAAGAAACAGAAAGAACTAAGAAACTGGTATTACTCCTACTATGACCAAGAAAACAAACAGGTATAATATGGCCTATGTAGTTAATCTCGCCGATATCTCGTCAAGATCTCGGATATCGCCCCTAGAAATAATCTCGGATCAAAATATCGCCCCCAAATCTCGGATCAGATAATATCGGCGAGATTGGCCGATATTTTGTTATCTGAGCCGATATTCTCGGCGAGATTGGCCGAGATTTAAGATTCATGTTATTACATAGAAAGAAAATTTATGAAGAAGTAAATCTGAAAATGTTGGTTGATGTTTTGGGGAAGAAGATGTCAAGTAATTAAAAGAAACAAATGTAGTCATGGCCAATTACTGCATTACAACCAAAAAGGTAGAGCATACGGTATTTGCTACTATCCGTTCTATAAAAAGGCATTGGGTGGCTACTATTTTTTTCTTATACAAGTATTTGTTACTTTTGATTTCCTTTAAACTGCAGTAAAAACCCGCAAAGGCTAGAACTACACATGTAGAGAATAACAGAACATGTAATTGTCACATTGTTACTTATATTAGGCACAACCATCAATGTATATATTAAATAATGATGGTGATGGCACTTTCAAGTAATGTATAAACAAACATGAGTAGCCATTCAACCATTGGCAAGATCAAATTTGACAGTTTTTGACACATTAGCAATATAAAAACATTCAAATTCAGCATTTAAAAAACCATAATACTACCTTCAGTTAAAAGATAAAGAGCCACATGCATTTACTCAGCCCTCCATACCAATCGAAGATAAGAACCGCATGCCTAAAGTCACTTTTGAATAATCTCTGTTCGTCTCATTTGTTCATGTTTGTTGCAACAATGCATAGATTATCTCTATACAGTGATGTCAAGTAATTAATAGCTAAAGAAGTAGAAATTTTTTCATGTAAATCGAATCTAAGCAATTATGGCCAGTTACTATAAAACCGCGGGGGAACTCCCCCAGTATTTACCATATCAAACATGACCCACATTTTGAAACAATAAATATATTCATTCCTCCTTACCCTGTTTACCAGATTTTGAGCACTGATTGTTTTAAAATGCAGCATGCGAACTTTCATAATAGAAGAAAACATGTTTTTTTTTACAGTAATACTGCTGAATATGTTGCGAAAAACAAAAATAAGAAGTAAAACATGTTTCTTTTACAGATTTTGAGCACTGATTGTTTTAGATGTGTTTCTAACTCTTACAATATCAACCTCGATAAGAAGTAAAGCTTAAAATACAAACCCAAATCTGTTTCTAGACTCATCCTAAATGATACCTACATATACAACTGCCAATTTGAACCAAACCAGTTATATGAATCTATATCTCACCCTAAAAAGCTATAAAAGATGGGTAATATAAACTCAAATCCAAAAATAAACTTCAAGCCAAAAAAAAAAAAAAAAAAAAAAAATTGCAAAGAGAAAAATAAGAAATAATCAAAGTTAACTATATGTTTTCATTCATTTCATATGAAAACCTCAGCAAGTTTAGTGAAACTCAAAGAATAATTGGAAAATCATCAAATCCTAAAAGTAATATCACAATACAATATGGTAAATATTTGAATAAGAAAAGATCAAATTAAAAATATCTGTAAAACAAAAGATCTGCATGTGGAAAAAAAAAAAAAAAAACAAACAAAAAAAAAAACAAAAAACAAAAAAACAAACAAACAAACAAACAAACAAACAAACAAACAAACAAAGCAAGAAGAAGCATAAATGCAAGCATATGCGTAAGATGAACCTGCCAATCAGAAGCTGTGTAGGAGGTTACACAAGAATGGATAGAGTATAAGTGTCAACAAAGAGGTTATTTCTGGAACCAGGGTTTGATATGGAAGGATAAGAATGGACGCGGAATATTTGTTGCGGATGGGTAACCAGCTCCAGGACAGCTACAGTCGAAAGATTTTTTTTTATTAAATTGGGTCCATATGATTCATCAACCTTTCATAACATGCCTACTTAGTAGATAAGGTTAGTAAATCATATATACTCAAGGGAAATCTGCGCCTTTGATTAAAAAATTTAGACTTTACCGTACTAATCCTTAGATTTTTACAAATCAGCAACAACAATAGATAGTCCAATATTATTCTTCTCCTTCTTTACATACCCCAGGCTCAAAAGGAATGTGGTAAGAATATGACTAAAGAAGGAATTACTAATAAGACTGAGGAGTGAGGACAAGAATGAGGGCAAGAATGATACTGCAGGGAAAGGTAAAGTTGATGATGAAGGCTTTGTAGAAGTCAAAAACAGGAAAAATGGAGGCATGGATGGAAAAGTGAAAAAACCAAATTATAAGCCTGTTTCTAAATTTGAATATCAGCCAAAGAACACTAGTACTGATAAGAACAAATGAAGTAATGAGTGAATGAATGAAGGCAATAAGTCTACAAGGCAGAATGTAAATGTGAAAGAAAGCAAAAAGGATGTGGAGGGAGGCAGTGCTACAAAGAAGAAAGCATGGAATGTTGACAATGATATTGTTAATGCTATAAAGAGGACTTCTAATAAGTACTCTGTGCTTGACATGTATGATGAGAATGACCAAGGTGAACTAAGTGATATGAGGAATAAAGAGATTGTGGATGTATTCCTTAGCCTGAACCAAACTCCTACAGATGATGACATGGAAAAATGGGACATGAATATGATTGCCTACTATAACAAAAGGAAGGAGTTACTGGTGGACAAAGGGAAGAAGGTTGTAGGGAGCACAAAAGCAAAGGTTACTGAGCAAGAAGAGGTTTTTGAAGATTTGGATAAGGAAAATGTATGCAGAAATAAGAATGGGATGTCATCAAGAATGGCAGAGAATATTGTCAAAGAAAAGGAGTTTTTGAATAATGAGAACATAATGAGAGTTCCTGATATAATCTTACATTGGCAGAAGGAGAGGGAAACTGTTGAAATGCTTGTGAATAATAAGAAACTACCTACTATTGAAGAATCAAAGCTATGGCCTCAAAGAATGTTTGTGCATTACAAGGAACTATGGGAAGCAAAATGGAACAATGAGTGCCCCATATGAGAAAGATGTATATGGTTTAATGACTGGAACTTCAAAAATGTATGTCTAAGGTTGTATTGGGTATATAGGGAGTCAATTTAGCTTCTTAAAGGGTGTTTGGGACTTTGTGTTGCAATCTTTGATTGTTTTAATATATTTTCACGGGTTTTTACCAAAAACATTATCATGCTACATAAACACATAGGAAAATCTTATTTTGTTTATGTTTTTGGTGGAAGATCAATATAAGTATTAAAAATTTGTAATAGAAACATGTTTTCCATTTCTTTTGGAAGCCTTGTGTCGCTTCATTTCTAGACTCACTAAAAGAAGAAATTTAGTTAGTCTTTTCATGGTTTCTTATGGTTTCATTAATTAGCATAATCATACACTAAATTTAGTGCTAATGTCTATGTACACATAATAATTAACACACGTAGGAGATTACCTTCGTTCTGAAAATGTAGGAGAGGAACAAGCATCATCAGGGTTAACACTTAACAGAGTGGCGCATACGTAGCTTCCTTGAACATGAACACTGCACATGTCTTTACCGGCGAAAGCGTCATTCCTTGAATGATAGGCTAAAAAGATGACCCCACAAAAGCTTAGTGATTCTGAAAACCGTAATTTCTATAGATTTTTTAGCAGCACATTGCCATACAACCTTATTCAGCAACCATTCATCTTATAAATATGAGACTGTTTCCATTTCACCAGCATTCCTTAAATACTCGACTACACTCTTTACATATGGAGCTTTCAGTCGGATACTTTTCTGAGCCATTAACTTAGCAAGCTTTGAAGCTTCCAACAAATGGCTTTTGGTACAAAGACCATCCAACATAATAGAAAAAATATCTGAATCAATAGTAGTTGCAAACTCCAACTTATCAATTTCATTATACAGCAGAAAAGCATCTAGTACTCGTTTTTCCTTCAAACACAACCTTTTTAGCAACTCGCTACACGCCACCCCATCTGGCTTCAAACCGCCAACCAACATCCTCCTAAACACTTTCTCAGCCTCTTCAAATTTTCCAACTCTCAGTAAAGTCACTACAAGAGAGCTATAACACTCACTTTTAGAAACGCTCCATGTACCAACACATCTATCAATTAACTTATTAGCTTCATCCACTTTATCTTCCTTACAAAGACCGTTGATAAAGGTACTAATCGTAACCCTATTTGGTGCACAACCATACGCTTCCATCCGATCCAAAATGGTCAACGCCTCCAATGACCTACCACTTTCACAAAAACTATGAATTAGAGACGTATACGTAACAACAGTTGGAGCACAAACTCCACCTTCGTTTTCCATTTCCTCTAATAATTCCAAACCTTTTTCCAACTTCCCGGCCCTACAAATACCATCAAGAAGAGCCGAATACGCAACAGCATTTAGCGAACACCCTTTTCCATTCATAACCTTAAACAACTTACTCGCATCTTCAATCCTACCCAAATCACAAAAACCTTTAACCAAAGTAACAAAAGTCACCATATCCGGATAAACACCTTCCAACCCCATCTCCTCCATCAACCTTAACCCCTCATCCATCCGACCCTTTTCGCAAAACATCCTAATAACACTATTATAAACAATCGTATCCGGCCTACAACCAAACTCACCCATCTTCCTCAACACCCATAAACCCTCATCAACAAGCTTACCCTCTCTACATAACCCCAAAACAACCTTAAAACCCTTAACACCAACCACACATTTCTCAACCTTATACGCCTCCATAACATCCTTAATCAAGTTAGGATTTTTATCAATCTTAAACATCTTACAAGCAACATTATACATATAAGTACTATGTCTATAATCTTTTTGAACACCAGCCCAAATAAAGAACCTTAAACCCATAAAAACAGAATCTTGGTTTCTTGAAAAATGACATCTTTTTATTATTTCTTGTACGGATGATGAATCTAAGCTTGACCCAACATTTGTTAAGGTTTGTTCTATGTTTTTTGGGTTGCTTTTTTGTAAGTGGGTCCAGTAATTTTCAACTGGGGGTGTTTGGGTTAGTGTTGTATATAGGAATTTGGGGTGTTTGGATATGAGTTTAGGTGAGATTAATCGAGATATGTAAGATAGTGACATTGAAATAAGATATAAAAAATGGGATTCTTTTATACCTTTTTATGACGGCGGAGATACGGTGGCCGGAGATTATGTACGGCGGAGATACGGTGGCCGGAGATTATGTCCGGCGAGAATACGGTGGCAACTAGGTTTTGTGTTTGAAGAAATTTGGAAATGTTTCAAGTTACTACTTACTACTTACTACCCTGTGGTTTAAGGGGGTGTTTGGTATTGTGTTTCTAAAACTATTTTTACTTTGTAGGATTGTTTTTTTCTGCTGTAAAAATAACTCCTTATAAATCATATTCTGTAAAAAAGTTCTATCATATTCATTTCCTACAAATCATACAACCCATGACAAAAAAAATGGGCTCCTCTGTAGACAAATTTCTTGTGGTATAACTCAGTAATCTATCTGGCACTAGACTCGGGTTCAGTGGGTGGGGCTTTCATTCTTGAGTCAATAGATTCGGGTTCGAATCCCATCCCTGGCACTTTGCTCCCAGATAGGTACCCACCTCCGCAAAACCTATGGGCTCACTGGAGAGACTTTGTGGATAAGAGCTCAAGAGTCCGAGAGTCTCGGCTCACTCCAGTTGGTGCCCCACTAGGCCAGGAGAGTTGCCCCGAGCTATTCTTTGTGGGGTGGACAATGGCTGGTGCCAAAAGGCACCCGGGGTCAGGGTGTTCCCGCCAATCTACACCTTTACGTGGATCTGGCACTAGAAAAAGTGTTTGAGCAACAATAGTTAAAACTAACACCTACATCTTCTTTTGAAACAATATACAATCAGTGTATAACACTTCTTTTTAGTGAAATAAATAAATTTCAGTGCAACTAAACAAAGTCAAAATGTTTGAGATTAAGTGGGTATGTAACATTGAATTATCATAATCACACAATAAACTGTAAAAGCCAAAAATGACACTTTAGTCAAAATGTCCTTATGATTGTGAAAGTAAACTTTAACTCTCTTAAAATGAGTATATGAAGAGTTTTCGACCACAAGACAACTATATGGCTTCCAAAAAAAAAAAAAAAAAAAAAAAAAAAAAAAAAAAAAAA
>LBNU01026612.1:2621-23735 GCA_014162995.1 Artemisia annua | reverse complement strand
AAAAAAAAAAAAAAAAAAAAAAAAAAAAAAAAAAAAAAAAAAAAAAAAAAAAAAAAAAAAAAAAAAAAAAAAAAAAAAAAAAAAAAAAAAAAAAGGCTCAACTATGGCTTCCCAGAATGATCAACAAATTGTGTACTCAAACCAAACCGTATTATTATGTCATCGCAAATATCAGCATTGGGATATATCTGTGAAGTATTTGTATTTTCGGGGACCCTTGGAAAAAGGGAGCCACCTTTACAGTGATTGGAGTCATTGAAACTGTATCAGGTTCTATGCTGGGTTTCTAAAAGCGTGATGCGCTCCCGTTGTGACATGAAACAAAAAGAGGAGGTGCCGAGGCAAAAGCATACGCATCACGTATGCAAGGCACCTATGTTTTACAAAGATACTTCTAAATTATATTTAATATGCAAAACACATTGATACTACATTTAACAAAAGATACCAAGCATTCAAAATACTTTGCGATTCCATAATCGCTAAAATACTTAAAGAGTACTAAACAAAGATCAGAAGTCTATCAGATTGATAAGTAACTAAAAGCAAATCAAAGCATGCATCCAGTGATCGCAATACATCAGGGTGTCTGATGCAATAAGGTATTGCATAGCATCCCCTCATGCCTCAGGCCCCCTTGATGCGTGCTTTTTTAGATACAGGTTCTGCGAATCCAGTGTGGTCGCTGAATGTGTCAGACAGAGTGGTCGTAGATGCTTCTTTGACCATGGCTTCATTTGTTTGAACGTGGTCACCCTCCAATCTTTCACCATTACCAGCATTCACTGAAGCCCCGTTGCTTCCTGTAAATGAATCCTGTTGACTTGATTCCTGCATGGACATTATATTATACTGAATTTGTATGAACGTAATTTTCAGGAATTTAGCATTATTTTCTTTTTTAAATTCATACTTTGTTAAACAAAGGTATGCATGTGCTAAAAGGACTATAATACTCAAAACTCAAAGAAAAGAAATAGAATGCTTTTAAAAGATATTACCAAGAAAAGAACGGTTGCACAGCACTTGACAACTTCAAGATTCATTCGAGCATCACCTAAACTTCTGAGAAAGTGATTGTTGAAGATATAAGTATTTCGAAAGGTACTGAAGCTAACAAGGATATGGGTCAAAACTCATTCAAACTGTAATTTTTTAAACAGGAAATCTCCCATACTTTTTCAACAAACTACTGCAGATTTCAATGGAAACAGTTTTTTGTAGACATTTGACACAAACTATTTATAAAAACTCAAAAACAAGAAATAATATCTAACCCAACCCATAACAAAAGCACTCCCCTCTTTAACCCGTCACCCGTTCCCACCCACAGTCTATTGCCACGTGAACTAACTTATGAGGCAAGCAGTAATATTTTTCCTTGAAAATTGGATCCGTGTGTTTCCTCATTAAATCCAACCCCAATAGAGAATATTACAACCCCAAAATCACTCAAGAGGAACCAAACATAAAGACGGAAAGAAACTGGGGGGAAAACATGATTAATCACATTCAAAGCCCAAGCCCAAAATAGGCAAATTACCGGTGACTTTGACGTCCAAGCCCAAAATAAACCGCAAGACTGGCCATCTGTATAAATGCAATTCATTAGCACAGGAAAGGTTAACAAGTAATATGATCATAGCAAGCCGATCATATGACTGGCTGCAACATGTAAGGGTGAGTAAGCAATATACCACCTTCATGTTACCGGCTCTTCTCCCAAACTTCTCTGTCAATAAAACCAAAGTGTCAATGATTCTCTTGGGTTCCGGAGGTGGCCGATTAATCTGTGCATATGCCTCCTTTAACCTCTCACAATCAAACCTTGATATATCATGTCCCGCCCATACTCTTCCTGTCAAAACAATCCATCAAACACTCAACTCAATTGGAGTACGACACCCATAAATTAAATTCACCAAAGAGAAAAATGTCAAGAAAAATAATATAATCAACTTTAACAAATGTGAGGTTGCCTATGTTTTAATTTTTTAGTTTGAGTCTTAAACTTGTCAAAAAAATTAACTATCACACCTTTGCAAGAAAATATTGGATGCACAATTACAAATTAGCAAATTGGGGAACTTGACAATTTTCCACTTTTTCGAAACAATTCTAATTAGTTTATACTTTTCTTCAAATATATTTAAGAGTTAGTTGCCTTTTCCTTTACAGAAAACACAATGATACATGTAAAGGTTAACTACAATAAACTATAAAAACAAGACATTTTACCATGTAAGATGTTATAAACCCTGTCAGCAATCTCCGCAAACGTCGGCATGGAAAGAACATTGTACTGAGTGATACTATTCTTGCTAATAGAAGTAATAGAGATGAGTGACATATTGAGTGGCTTAACCAATGTCTCATAGCTCTCTAGCTCGGTCAGCTTTTTGGGACAAAGTAATATCGACCCAAATTCCAATATGGCATAAGGCTGCCCTTTCTGGACCGGAATAGTTGTTTCAAGGTCAAAAAAAACTATCTCCGGTTGATTTATGCCGGAGATCATGTTGGCTTCATTTGATTGAACGGGGTCTCTCTTCATTTTGTCTACAGAAAGGCCCACTTTTTCGTCTACAGAGAGGCTGACGTTTTCGATATTTCTGTTAGAGGGGAATGGACTAGTGTTTAAGGCAGATCCCTCTAGACTGGCGTTTCCATTAGAGCGATAACCATTTACAGCATTAAGTGAAGCCCCGTTATTTTCTGTAGATGTATCCGGTTGACTTGGTTCCTGCATAGGCATTATATGACAGTGAATTGCAGGATTTGGAGAAGTAACTTTCAAGAATTTAACATTGTTATTCAATATTTATGATTGGTTACAGTTAACCAAGTGTATGCATGTAATATAAAGACAATGATGCTCAAAAGTTAAAGAAAGAAAAGAGATTGATTGATTCTGTATAAAATTACCAAAAAAAGTACGGCTGCACAGAACTTGACAACTTCAAAGTTCATTCGAACATCACCTAAACTCCTGAAAGTAATTGTTGAAGAGATGAGTCAGAACTAAATAATAGAGGGGGAAATTTTGACCCATTTACTTATAAACAGGTTGATTCAGTATATGACTTATCAGGTCGAAACACATACTAACCGTATATTTTAAGCAGAAAAAACTCCTAATACACTTTTGGTTGGAACAATATACTTTCTGTAATCAAATTTGACACACTAATTATTTATAGAAAATAAAATATGTATAACCACCCGACCCGCCTATATTTAGAAACCTTCTTCATATGGCAAGTGCTGCCCATCGCTTGCACTACATTGCCTTACGATTACCTATAAGGACTAAGGTTATTCGTGTGTAAAATCCCACATGTTATATATATTTGAACAAGATAATGCATATTATCCATGTTAGTAGGAAAAGCAAATTACCGGTGACTTTGTCGTCCGAGCCCAAAATAAGCCGCAAGACTTTTTAGCTGATTAAACGCAATTCATTAGCACAAGAAAGATAAAGAAGTAACTGGATCATAGAAATACGATTATATTTGTGGCTGCAACATGTAAAGGCGAGTAAGAATTATACCTTCATGTTACCAGCTCTTCTACCAAACTTCTGTGTCAATGAAACCAAAGTATCAATGATTCTCTTGGGTTGGGGAGGTGGCCTTTTAATTTCTGCAAATGCCTCCCTTAACCTCACACAGTCAAACCTTGATATATCGTGACCCGCCCATACTCTTCCTATTAAAACAATCCATCAAACACTCAACTCAATGTAAACACTTATCACCACATTTCCACAGACAGTTTGTATTATGGGGAAACTGCACAAAAAGCCAATGCTTACTCGAGACATATATTTCATTTTCCACAATTTTGACAAACTACTCCTTAAACAGTTAGAGGGGTAATTTTTGACACAAAAAAAAGGTTAGATACAGGTGAAACTTTTGCATAAAAGATATATAACACCCTAACATACAAAATTACCCGTATAAAAAGAATCTGAAACTCTTTATTTTTCAAGAGAAAATTGTCAAAAAAAAAAAAAAAAAAAAAAATGTGAATCATCAACTACTTTCTTACATACCAAAAACTAAATAACATACAAGTCATTCCTTTATACTCATACCCGCAAACCAAACACGTGTGCTATCAGCCTATCACACCTTTATTCTTCAAAAATTCATTATTCATTTTCTGTCAAAAATTATATTTATTTCACCATTTGACAAGCAAGATAATATTGGATACACAATTACACATTAGCAAATTAGGCATTGTTTATGTTGCATTTCTCGGCAATTTTCCATTTTTATTTGAACTTTGTAATTAGTTTATACCTTATATCCTACAAAAACACAAAAGTACATGTAAACATGAACCAGAAAGGGAAAAAAAAGAAGACATTTTACCATGTAAGATGTCATAAACCTTGTCAGCAATCTCCTCAAACGTTGGCATGGACAAAACATCGTCCGGAGTGATACCATTCTCGTCCATAGACCTACGAGTAATGAGTGACATATCAGTTGGTCTAACCAACGTCTCATAGCTCCCTAACTCGGTTAGTTTTTTGGGACAAAGTGTTATTGACCCGAATTCCAATATCGCATATGCATCTTTCTCTCGGTAAGGAATAGTTGTTTCGAGGTCGAAGAAAACTATCTCATGTTGGTTAACGTCTCCGACCATGTTGGAGATTTTGTGGGAAAAAAATATGAAAGTTTTGAAGAGTTTAAAGCGGGAGTTGAATGTGAATGTAGATGTGGCGTATGTCGCCCATTTATATAGAGGTGTTGGAACTAAACTAGTTCGTGAGGTTGTTTTTACCTTTCTACCCTTTACGATAAGATATTCAAAATTCTAAATTTTAAATTTGATAAATTAAAGATTATAAAATATTTTAATTTGATATAAAGATATTATTTTGATATGGGATTGATAGGGAAATTAGTGCAAGTAAATTATACTCCATACTCACAATTAAGTTTCCCACTAGTACGTTACGTTTAACGTATTTACTTTTTTTATTATAAGAAAAGACTGTAAGATTTAATATTCAAATTTAATACATTATGATCGTGTATATGATACACCGGATCCATTTTTTGATTGGGCCTAGTTCATTTCCGGAAATAAATAAGCGAAAGATTTAAATGATCACATGCATATCGAGTAATATCAAGTCCAAACATGTCTAAGGTCCGGACCTAGCACAGCTTTTGTGAACTAAGGAGCAAGGCAAGACAAGAACTAGCAAGCCAAATTTCGGATAATGGAACAATGTGGGGCTGGACCTAATACAAAAGGACGAACGTCTAACAGTACTTCACAAAGTAAATACAAACATCCAAGGGTGGTTTACCATAAAGTCGTAGTTGAACCTTCTCGATCGATAAAGCCAGTATTCTCATCGAATATATATGTTAATTACAAGGAGTAAAGTAAGCTAAAGTTCTAAGTGGTACAAATACTCAGGTATTCTCAACAACACAAGATACATTGAATGCAAGTAAGGCTAGACGTAATAGCACAAAAATAGTCGGTCGGTCTACCCTCCAAAGACTAGTCACAGTCGGTCCCCCTTGTTACACCATTTCAGTCCCCATGTCGGTCGTCTCATCAAATTGGAGATATGGGTCGGACAGGCGACCGACTTGTATATATGCATGTGTGTATAAGTGATTTTTTTATTTAAAATGTATATTTGTGGGTATGTTTTTGTGGTGTAGGTCACTTTATTACACCAAGTTAATTATGAAGTAGTCTAAGAGAGAATGTTTTTGCTTTCATGGGTTTGGTGATGGTGTCTTTTTTACAGTTTGTTATACAAACCAGCTTCGGTAGTACATGTTGTATGGTATGATCTTGCAATAGTTAATTACACAATGGATCATATTTATATATTCCAAGTTCATAATGCAGGCTCAAAGTCAAAACAACCACAAACACCTGCAAATATGAAACTTGACCTCAGACGAGCAAAGTAATCATCGAAATTTTTGACCAAAGTGCCCTCCAAAATTGATAAAGTTTCTTGAATATGATGAATGCAAATGAATTTCTTGCATTATCTGTATTGGACCTTTAATGTTATAAAAGCAAAGTTTAGGATGCTTAGTGTATATTAGTATTATGTAATTATGTAAACCGAAATTTGTATTGGGCTGGATCATAAGAACCGGTATTAACGGTTATTTAGGTTAGGGTTGTGTCGGTTGTCTTTTACTTTTAGGGAATCAATACGTCCCTTGATTCAACAGGCATAAAGATACCGATTCATTGTGTATATATAGGTCTAGATTATGTAAACAAATTCATTCAATTAATAAGTATATTTCATTCTGTGTTATAAATCAAGAGAGATTATTTTTCCTGCACTTTTCTTTTACGCATAACTGCTATTCCAAACAATTCAATTCGAAGGCACATTTACAACAGTGGCATCAGAGCCCAAGGTTCAATTCCTGAAGAAAAAAATCAATCAAGAAGCAGCAGTCACAAAGGGAAGAACGAGTGCAACCGAATATAGAAGAATCAAAACAGATACATTCTTTTCTTTTCTTTTAATCTGCACTTTTTCTTTTTTACAGTTTGAATATACTTTGGAAATCTTAATTCGTTTGTGGATAGACATAGTCTAGGAACCCAAGCCGATTAAGATTTAGATTTGCCCGGGAATTAGGAAAANATTGGGCTGGATCATAAGAACCGGTATTAACAGTTATTTAGGTTAGGGTTGTGTCGGTTGTCTTTTACTATTAGGGAATCAATACGTCCCTTGATTCAACAGGCATAAAGATACCGATTCATTGTGTATATATAGGTCTAGATTCTGTAAACAAATTCATTCAATTAATAAGTATATTTCATTCTATGTTATAAATCAAGAGAGATTATTTTTCCTGCACTTTTCTTTTCCGCATAACTGCTATTCCAAACAATTCAATTCGAAGGCACATTTACAACAATCTGGTGATGATACATCACCTTCTTGCCAAAATGCAAGTTCACAAGTTGAGGAGTTCATCAGCACTTACGTACAGGCCTCATGACTGGCCGCTCCTAGTGTTGACCCGTTAAAGTCAAAGATACTTGATCCTCCATCAACATCACTAAAATCCAGCAGAAAACAAAATTAAAAGAATAGAAATTGATTGAAAACCAAATACTAATATACAGTATCAAGTATAGGTTGCCTACTGATCATATGTTGCGGCGTCATGTATTCTGTGATGGCAGACAACACCCTTGTAAGAACATTGACAGCAACAGTTGGGATAATCATATGCAGTTAAATTTCCAGAAATGCTAGTGTTTTTGCTGTTTTTTCCTCTTTTACAATTATTTTTTTATCTAGTATGTAAATTTCAACTGCAATATTATACCGTACAACATATACAGAAGCTGGTTTATATAACAAAGTAAAAAAGATTCCATCACCAAGATCCGAAACCACATGGTATCAAATAAACATTCTCGTGCAAGATGAGACGAGGCCTTTTTGCCTTCATGACATGTGAAAGTTACTTGATATTAACAAGAAAAGTATATAAATAAGTTGGCATATATTAACTGAAATCCTACATGTAAATCATTGTATACATCAACGATAAATAAAGGCAGTCATCTAACTGAAAGCGCCGAAACCGTTCAGTTAGTGTGAACAATCAGCTTCTTGGCGACTAAACGAATTCCTGCATTCTGTTGATAATTGTATGGATCTAAAGAGAAGTAAGCATCCACCAAGGAACTTGGACGAAACAACGAATCAAGTTCTGCCACATCATATCTACTCGAAACAAGTGGCTGTATAGATGTGGACAATGATGATTCTTTATGATATATCTCAGTAGTCCATCTGGTACTATCTTCTGTTACAGTAGGTATGCTGTAAAAATCACATATATTAGAAAGTCAGTGTTTGACCAACAAAAGTCAAAGTTAACATCACAAAAATTCAAATATTTTCTGTTACTTACTGCAATCTTATGGTGGGTGAGTTGTAAAAACCGGGCTTCCTGGTCACGACAGGTCTCCACTCTGAGTTGCTATCAGATCCCAAGAATCTTTTAGCAATATTATCGCATGCATCAAGTATGTTACAAAGATTTGAAGAGTTCACATCGACCACAAAACTTAGGCGTGGTCTTCCAGCATGGTCAACAAACTGTGTACTTAATCCAAACCGTACTCTCATCCCATCACAACGAATCTGCATTGGGATATTCCTGTGAAGAATTTGTAATTTTGGCGATCCGTTGAAAAATGGAGCAACATTTACGGTGATTGAAGCCATGGAAACTGCATCAGGTTCTAAGAATTCAGAGTGGTTGCTGAATGCGTCAGATAGAGTGGTGGTAGATGATTCTGCAATCATGGCTTCATTAGACTGAAGGTTCTCAGTCTCCATTTTGTCTACAGGTGGGACCATTGTATTCTCTTGTGCTATATGATTTGGAGGAATGGTATGATTTTCAATGTTTCGGTTATGGGATATCAGGCTAGTGTTTGATGCAGTTCCATTTAGATTGGCATTTCCATTATGACGAATGCCATTAGTAGCATTCAGAGAAACCCAGTTTTCTGTGAAACTATCCGATTGGCTTGATTCCTGCATGGGCATAATATTATAGCATTACTGTTTAAATTCATTATTTGTTAAACAAGTCTGTGCGTGTAATACAAGGATAAAAATATTCAGAACTTGAAAAATAGAAAGAGAATGCTTTTAACAAGAATTACCAAGAAAAGAACGGTTGCACAGTGCTTGACAACTTCAAGATTCATTCGGACATCACCTAAACTCCTGAAAGTAATTGTTAAGAAAGAAGTCAGGACTACATACTAGAAGGAGTAATTCGACCCGTAACTTGTGAATGGGTTGATTCAGGTTTCGTTTTGCAGGTCAAACAGGTACTCACATAAAGTAGCTACCAAGGAAATGAGTTGAAACCCATTCAAACTGTTTTTTAAGCAGAAAATATCCTAAATCAATTTATTCAAAAGAGTATATTTCTATTTAAACAATAAACTTTTTGCAATCTTATCTGATACACTAACTCTTTGTATAATTAAAACTTTGGACAAATAATGTCTAATCCAACAAGGAAAACCAAACATAGAAACAGAAACATAAAGGAGGGATAACATGATAGATAAAGCACACTAAACTTAGTCATATGAACAATAGTACACATCCTGAAACTAAAATAAAATAATGCCTATTATCCATGTTTATAGAAAGGCATATTACCGGTGACTTTGCTGTCCAAGCCCGAAATAAGCCGCGAGACTGGCCATCTGAATAAATACAATCCATTAGCACAGGAAAGGTAAACAGCTATTATAATCATAGCAAAGCAATTTTCGTGTTATACCTTCATGTCGCCAGCTCTCCTCCCAAACCTCTGAGTCAACAAAACCAACGTATCAATGGTCCCCTTGGGTTCCGGAGGTGGCCTATTAATCTGGGCATACGCCTCCATTAACCTCACACAATCAAACCTCAATATATTGTGACCTGCCCATACTCTTCCTGTCAAAACAGCCCGTAAACTCTCAAATCAATTAAATACTCACAAATTGAATTCAATATATTGTATCAATGGTGTTTAAACGAGAATGACACCAACTATTCATATTTTATCATTAAGACCTCCAAACTTTGAACGCCGTCTATCCACTTTTTTAGACTATTTGGGGTTGCTTATTTTTTTAGCTTATCTGCTTATCTTCAAACAGTTTGGAGTGTTTTGGATAAAACAAACTCTTTATGCTTATCTGCTCATTTTAAAAGCAAAATAACCAGTTTTCAAAAAGATGTTGCTTATTTTAGGTAAACTAAATCACCTTTTTACCTCATATAAATTGAAATATTCTTTCAAAACATAAACAACTGGGTCTTATTGCATTTTTTTTACAAATTAATTAAGCAAAACTATTTCTTGAAGTGCTGCTTGTCTGCTTATTCTGATGAGGCATAAGAAGATTATATATATAAGCAATCCCAAACACCCTCTTGTAGCAAACTTGATCAAAACATGTTAAATGACCAATAAAAAGTTTAACCTTTTTAGATACTCAATCTCTTTTGCTGGACACAACAAAAAACTAAAAAACTAAACAGAAATGAAGAAACTTTACCATGTAAGATGTTATAAACCCTGTCAGCAATCTCCGAAAACATGGGCTTAGCCACAACATCCTCACCACTAATACCATTCACCTGAACAGACCTCGCAGTAATAAGAGACATATCAAGTGGTCTAACAAGCGTCTCATAGCTTTCTAGCTCGGTCAGTTTTTTGGGACAAACTAAAATCGACCCGAATTCTAATATCGCGTAAGGCTGCCCGTTTCGTGTCGGGATAGTTGTTTCGAGGTCGAAGAAAACTATCTTAGGTTGGTCAACGCCGGAGGACATGTTGGAGATTTTGTTGGAAATATGAAATGAAATGTTTGTAGGATTTAAGGCGGGAGATGAATGTGAATGGTGATGTGGGGTATGGTTAAGGTTAACTAGTTATAGGTGTTTGAAACATAAGTGGTTCTTGAGATTTTTAGTTTTTTACCATTGTGTCCTTCAAGAATAGATTATTCCGTATATCACAAGAAACTATTTTTCATTTACAAAATGAGTAGTTTACACAAGTGGTTACCGAAAAATAAATAAATAAATAAAATAATAAAAAAATAATCCATACGCTGATTTGTGAGCTGATGATTAGTCTAATCAGAAAGAAAAGAGAGTAGAAACTATCAGAAAGTCCACCAATTATCCGTTGACACATCAGCGTGTGGATTTTTGTGTGGGTCTAGCATTTCTCGTTACCGATTTATGAAAAGATGGGTTCTTTTGCCGTCAACAACAAAATGTCGACACAAAGTTGCATATATTTAGGCATGTCAATTACTTATATCAATCAATGTTTATTTAATTTTATGCTTAGCAAAATCTTTAAAATAGTTTTTCACAAACTTTTTTTGTGTCAATTTGTCCTATGATATTGATATTAATTTACCATTACCACAACTTTTTTGCTAGAAGATACGTAAACCGTTTGCTCATTTTGATTGGCCATTTCTATCAATGTATTACATGATTTTTACTTAGACTTTTTGGCCATCAAAAATAGACAAACCATTTTATGGTTTACTCTTAAATATAAAATCGGACATGCAAAAGATAGAGAAACAAAAAAGAAAGAAAGTGTAGAAGAATATGATGATCGAATAGAAAGTAAGGTATGACAACTTGTGAAGTTACGTATGAACGAGGTTAAATGAAACGTCCAAGACATATGCAACATGCATCGATTCTTTGCCCTTGACTTTCATTACAAGTTATTTCGTTGGTTTATGGTCATTAAATATACTATCATACTATAATTGCACAATTTTAATAATATTGATTTTTGCTTATTAATTTAGTTTGATTAGACGTAATTTATCAAGTAACTATGCATCAAATACGTGATTGAATATTTCACGTTTCTACACCATTACACTTTCGATCTAATCAGTCACAATTGTTCATCTTCCAACTAAACGAGCTCTAATGGACATAGTCGTGAATCTAGAACAACTTAAGTTTCACTAAATAGACTTTTAGTGGTAATAGGTGTATAAACGGTTTGTAAACAAAGACAAGTAAATAAATACACAAAGTGAATTACCCGGAGTAATAAAGAGAAGAGTAAATTACACCGTTTGTCCCTATACTTGTCTCAAATTTCATACGACATCTGATATGTGTGAATTCACATATCTTTTATTCGTCATTTTAAGACCAAAAAGACCGAAAACACTAACAAATGCCAAAGATATTTGTGTTTTTGCGTTAATGAATGTGCAGGTATGGATATNTGGGGTATATGGTTAAGGTTAACTAGTTATAGGTGTTTGTGTTTCAAACATAAGTGGTTCTTGAGATTTTTAGTTTTTTACCATTGTGTCCTTCAAGAATAGATTATTCCGTATATCACAAGAAACTATTTTTCATTTACAAAATGAGTAGTTTACACAAGATACTGGTTAAAAAAAATATAATAATATAAAAAAAATTCATACGCTGATGTGTCAGCGGATGATTAGTCTAATCAGAAAGAAGAGAGAGAAACTATCAAAAAGTCAACCAATCATCCGCTGACACATCAGCGTGTGAATTTTTTTGTGGGTCTAGCATTTCTCGTTACCGATTTAGGAAAAGTTGGGTTCTTTTGTCGTCAACAACAAAATGTCGACACAGAGTGGCATATATTTAGGCATGTCAATTAGTTATATCAATCAATGTTTATTTAATTTTATGCTTAGCAAAATCTTTAAAATAGTTTTTCACAAATTTTTTTTGTGTCAATTTGTCCTATGATATTGATATTAATTTATCATTACCGCAACATTTTTGCTAGAAGATACGTAAACCGTACAGTTGGCTTATGTGATTTGCTCATTTTGATTGGCCATTTCTATCAATGTATTACATGATTTTTACTTAGGTTGCGTTTGTTTTTAAAAAAGAGGCTCTTAACAGTCTTTGAATCTGAACCGTTCAGACGCGGTCAGACATTTTGGCCGTTCAGACCGTTTTTTTTGTTTTTTTTTGTTTTTTCGTTCAGACGCGGTCAGAGGCAGTAAGATCTTAATGGTCTAAACTTGAGAGGGGTGTCTTAATGCCTCTTGTTGACAGACTAATGACCAAAAAAAAATTTAGTACGAGCAAGCAAATGTGCGGTTCAAACATGAGTTTTTTTTCCCGTTCNCAGTCTTTGAATCTGAACCGTTCAGACGCGGTCAGACATTTTGGCCGTTCAGACCGTTTTTTTTGTTTTTTTTTGTTTTTTCGTTCAGACGCGGTCAGAGGCAGTAAGATCTTAATGGTCTAAACTTGAGAGGGGTGTCTTAATGCCTCTTGTTGACAGACTAATGACCAAAAAAAAATTTAGTACGAGCAAGCAAATGTGCGGTTCAAACATGAGTTTTTTTTCCCGTTCAGATGCGGTCAGATTCAGACATTTACGCCTCATATTCAGATTCAGATGTGCGGTTCAGATCCAGAGCCTCTTAAAAAACAAACACCACCTTAGACTTTTTGGCTATCAAAAATAGACAAACCATTGTATGGTTTACTCTTAAATATAAAAATGGACATGCAAAAGATAGAGAAACAAAAAAGAAAGAAGTGTAGAAGAATATGATGATCGAATAGAAACTAAGGTATGACAACTTGTGAAGTTACGTAGGAATAAGGTTAAATGAAACGTGCAAAAGATATGCAACATGCATCGATTCTTTGCCCTTGACTTTCATTACAAGTTATTTCGTTGGTTTATTGTAGGGGTGTAATCGAGCCGAGTCGAGTCGAGTATTGACATGCTCGAGCTCGGCTCGTTTAAAATCGAGTCGAGTCGAGTATTTTTCGAGTCGATCTCGAGTTGTTCGCGAGTTGTCTCGGCTCGATTACACACCCCTATACATATATATAAATATACATATATATATACATATATATAATATAGTTATATATAATATATACTATATATGTATATTCTATATATATATGTATATATATACTATATATATAATATATATTATATTATATATTATTATAATATATGTATATGTATTATATATGTATACATATACATCATATATATATATATATATATATAGTATACTATATATATATATATATCTATATATACACATAATACCATATCTAATATATGTTATATGTATATTATATAATGTACCTATATATATATATACTATATTATATTATATATATATACTATATATATATATATATATATGTATATTTATATATATATATATAATATATATAATACTATAATATATAATATATATATATATATATATATATGTATATGTATATATATATATGTATAATGTATATAATATATTATATATATATAATATACTATTATATAGGGCGCCTATATACCTATACTTATATATATATATATATATATATATATATATATATTGGGGTGTAAATGTGTAATCGAGTCGAGTCGAGTAGCTCGCGAGTTGTCTCGGCTCGTTTAAAATCGAGTCGAATCGAGTATTTTTCGAGTCGATCTCGAGTTGCTCGCGAGTTGTCTCGGCTCGTTTACACCCCTAGTTTATTGTCATTAAATATACTATCAATAATTGCACAATTTTAATAATATTGATTTTTGCTTATTAATTTAGTTTGATTAGACGTAATTTATCAAGTAACTATGCATCATATACGTGATTGAATATTTCACGTTTCTACACCATTACACTTTCGATCTAATCAGTCACAATTGTTCATCTTCCAACTAAACGAGCTGTAATGGACACAGTCGTGAATCTAGAACAAATTAAGTTTCACTAAATAGACTTTTAGTGGTAATAGGTGTATAAACGGTTTGTAAACAAAGACAAGTAAATAAATACACAAAGTGAATTACCCGGACTCCCGGAGTAATAAAGGGAAATGGATAGAAATCGTTGATTTGGTTTTCATCCATCCTTATACCAAAAAGATAATATATGTTTGATTGATCAAATAACTAAAATGATCAAATTATATTCGTTTCTAGTAAACACACGAATATGAACGATGCTATATGTTTGTTTAATCGAACGACCAGAAAAGAACATAGGACTCGTTTTGAGATAATTTGTTCAAAAGAACTCATGAAACCGACAAATCGAGCCGAACCTTTTAATCCGAAATTACGAAAAACCAATACCTGAAGAAATCAAAACCGAATAAAACCAGTTATGACATTTTCAAATATCCGTGGTAACATATAGGTTTTAATTATTTAATTTATCTGTTAACTAATAAATTTAGACAAACATTGATTCTATCATTGCACTATTTTTATAGCACAACTTTTTTGAGCTAATTTCAACACTTACTAATGTTTATATATGACATCCGATTAATATGATCGTAACATATGAACATTGAATAAATTGCTTTAGTTAATTTCTTGTACGTTTCTTGAATATAACTATTGCGACTGAACAACTTTATTATGAATTTAGTCTTTGACTTAGGATCAAATAAGAAAAAACCTTAAAATGAGAAGGATGAGAAATAACTATAACCACACATTAGAGATGCATCGATTTGAATTAGATGCATCCCTAATCTTTTAGATGCATTCTAATATATTTTCTAGCTAAAAATTAGATGCATATACATATATAAGATGCATTTTAGCAAGTTAGGCAAATGCTATGTATTTTTCGTCCTCTGCGGGTCAAATTTGTTACAAGTACTACTATGCATTGTTTTCACTTCAAAATCACTTTCGAAAGTAGTTGGGATGCATCTAAATGAATAGAAATGCATTTAATTTAAGTCGACGCATCTCAAATATTTGGTTATAGTTATTTCTCATCCTTCTCATTATAAGTTTTCTTCTCACTGGATCCCTACTCTTTAGTCTTTTTAGTGTCATTTAATTTTTGCAATTTCATTTTACGTTATACATCATGTTAAGATTTGAATAAATATCTAAAATGACTAACCGTGGCCCGAACCGCGAGTAACCTTTCATTTCGGGCACATGCATGCCTGGTTATCCGCCTCGTACTGTTCAATTCTGGGTAGTAAAATGAACTGCACGCTCCATAATGAATAGTTTAAATTATCAACCAAACCGCCTTGTAAACACCTCTAAAGATCAACATCTTTTACATTCATACTAAATTGAGAGATAGTGTTAAATATTGTTGTGAAAATGAGAAAAAAATGGTGATTTATGATAGTTGAGTATTTGGATTAGAATCAACCATTATGGTTATTTAGAGAGGAATTACGACATCGGATAAAAACCAAATGGACCGTATTTTTCAAGTTTACGAAACAAGACTTTTAATCTGTGGCACATTAATTCGGTGAAATAACCAGCGGATCCCACTGGCCTAATAAACAAGTGAAACCTCATCAATTTTAGACAAAAATTTTATGGGTTTTCTTTACGTTTGGTCCACACGCAAACATAAAACGAGGGTGGTTTGTCCAGCAGGGTGATTTCAGGTTGGTGCTCTTCTAGCAACCAGTGGCGGAGCTAGAAAAAAATTTGTGGGAGGGCCGAAACAAATTTTTTTCCGAAAATACATTAGATAGGAGGGCCGAGGTGAAACAAAAAAAATTTTAACACATGAAATCGCGAAAAATTACACTAACGGGTTTAGGCCTAGGGGGCCGGGACCCTTCCTGGTCCTCACTAAGCTCCGCCCCTGCTAGCAACCGCAGTGGATTTTGGTTAGGTAGTCACATCCGATATACTTTTAGGACCCGTTTGGTTTGTAGATGGTTTTAGAATGGGAGATGATTTGCACACTCCATCAAATGATTGGGGCACTCCAATTAATTGTATTTGGACATTTATAAGATCACATGGGTGAAAGTGTAATAGTAACTGTGATTGTATAAATGTACAGACACAATAAATTGGAGTGTCCCAATCATTTTATGAATTGTACAAATCACCTCCCTTTTAGAATTGTGAATTAAGTTTGGATTTAAATTTAGATTAGGATTACAATATAGATTTAATGTAGGATAGAGAAAAATAATATTTAAAATTATTTAATAAGTTAAAAATAAAAGGGAAAATATATATTGAAGTTAGGGTTCACCTTGATATGTAGTAAAAACCAAGGCCGTGAATCGGTTTAGACGGGATTGATCGGTGATTAGTAGAATTGACATTTTCGGAAAGTTTTTGGTATTTTCAGCGAATTTTGGGTATTCCCGATGGTTTTTAGGTATCTACGACAATATTTGTCTTATACCAACAACTTGTAATAGATATAAACAACGACTATAAGTGATTAAAACAAGTTGTCAGCGTGTTTATGATATTTCCGACAAGATTTGCAGGTGTCCAATAAGTTTGACCACCATTGACCACAGTTAACTAAACTTTTTCCGATTTGCACAAATCGAAAAAGTTGGTGGCCGATTGACGGCCAGACGGCTATTAATCGGCTTTGTACACCTTTTTTTGCAACACTGAAACAATACAATTTGATAAAAGCTGCCAAAATATATGATTAAAAATTATGGTAGCTCAAACTTCAAAAACCCTTTTTGCTTTACGTTCATATCCCCACCCATGAGGTTGGGGTTTGTTAAAACCCTTGCAGAGAGGTATTCTGACTACCTTTAAAACTGATCCACATGTACTAATCGAACTAAACAACATTGACTTCATTCTAACAAAGCAAAAACCGCATAGCAAACGGGCCCTTATTTTACCTTTTGAACTTTTTTAAATGTCATATATGTGTACTTTGAGGTTTACAATACAAGTAGACCAGGCAAATTTGACCCAGATTAACAAAAATTGGGTAAAGTGAGTAAGATTTTCATCATCACGTGTTGAAATATGTAACATCAAAAACACAAACATGTCTTTTGGGTCATTCAATTTGTTCTTGTTGAACTCTTAGTCCGTCAAACGGGTCATGAAAAAGGTTGGATTGGGTTTCCGAAAATCAATACTTTTCGGCGAACACCATCTCAGAAATAACCGGAAAGGCGAAAGGTCATAAACAATCGGAGTACATGTCGATGCCGACTGGTTAACAAAAATTACCGTCACGAAGCTCGACGGAAATCACAGTTCACCATTGTGTACATGCATGTATTTCTATGTGTTTGCAAGATGAAAAAGAAATAAAGTACCAAGTAGAAAATGATTGTTATGGACTTTTGTATTTTGAGCACATGCGTTTGGACTATATTGTATATTCGTTTTCCTAGTTAACACTACGATTTGTAAGTAATTATATATTTATAGGGGTAAAAGCTACAAATTACCCACCTACTTGTAAATTTGTGCCGACTTGAAACGCATACTATTTTAATAAAGGACTTCAACAACGTACTTTCAAATTATGTTCCGACTTCACCAATATCACCCTAAAATGACTATATTACCTTTATCTTCTTTAACATGATCACACCCTTGTTCTCTTTAAATGGTCCCTCACTTGCATCATTAGTCCTTTATACTAACGGACGTTAGTCCTTTTGTCCGTTTTTGCACGTTTTTGTTCAATTTTACATGTTTTCGTCCGTTTTTACATGAATTCGTCTGTTTTTACACGTTTTCGTTCGTTTTTGCACGTTTTCGTCCGATTTTACACATTTTTATTTGTTTTTGCACGTTTTCGTCCGTTTTCTACGTTTCCGTCTATTTTTACACATTTTCGTTTGTAAAACGTATTAAAATAGACGAAAACGTGTAAAACCGGATGAAAATGTGCAAAAATGATCGAAAACTTGAAAAAAATGAACGAAAACGTGTAAAAACCAGATGAAAACGCGCAAAAACGAAAGAAAACGTGTAAAAATAGATGAAAACGTTAAAAAAACTGACGAAATCGTGTAAAACGGACGGAAACATGTAAAACCAGACGAAAATGTGCAAAAATGAACGAAAACGTGTAAAAGCGAACGAAAACGCGTAAAAACAGCCAAAACGTAAAAAATGGACGAAAACATGTAAAACCGGACGAAAACGTGAAAAAACAAACGAAGACGTGAAAAACCCGACGAAAACGTGCAAAAACGAACGAAAAGGTGTAAAACGGACGAAAACATAAAAGAACAGACTAATTCGTGTAAAAATGGACAAAAACATGTAAAATCGGACAAAAACGTGCAAAAACAAACGAAAACGTGTAAAACAAACGAAATCGTATAAAAACGGACGAAAACGTGTAAAACCGAACGAAAATGTGCAAAAACAAACAAAAACATATAAAAACAGGCGAAAACCTGCAAAAACGAAAAGGTGTAAAAACGAACAAAAACATAAAAAATGGACGAAATCGTGTAATAGCGGACGAAAACGTGTATAACCAGACGAAGACGTGCAAAAACAAACGAAAATGTTTAAAACCTTTCGAAAATATGCAAAAACGGACAATAACGTGCATAGATACTAAGGTCTGTTAGTATAAAGGACTATCGATGCAAGTGAGGGACCATGTAAAGAGGACAAGGGTGTGATCATGTTAAAGAAGATAAGGGTACGTTGTTTAAGTACTTAAATAAAATAGTATGTGTTTTAAGTCGGCACAAATTTGAAAGTACGTGGGTAATTTGTAGCTTTTACCCTATTTATATTCAATTTAACATTTATCTAAATTATAGTTTTGTTATTTCAATATTTAACACAAATAATGTTGGTATTTTAGTGTAAAATAGATTGAGTTTAATATACATATAGGGGTCGACACTTATATGTATATTAACTGGACTAACGGGGGTTCCAAGGGGGCGGTAGCCCCCTTGGTGGGTGTTAGCCTTGAAAATAATGTTATATGTTGGAAATTGTATTAGTTAAAAGCACGAGGACTAGTTCTGTCTATAGGACTTAGTTTTAGTGTTTTTGTAGTATAAATACTCTCCTAGTTGCAACTAGGAGAGGTGGATGTTCATATGTAATAAGAGGTGTGTGTGGTTTTCCCTTTCTCTCTCTAGAAAAACACACACACCTTCCCCAATTCTTTAATCTAATATACCATGTTTAACCTTTATTTCGAGCATCCCCGACCTCCTGAATATAGATTCTTGGTCATAACAAGTGGTTTCAGAGCTAACCAGGGGCGATTCGTGGTGTTTTTGGGGTTTTAGTGGCTATTCGATGTGTTTGGTGGCTGGTCGTGTGCTTTTTGCGCCTCAAACATCTAGGGTTTAACTTAGATCTTGCGAATAGGTTGCTAGGGATTGGGTTTTTGGGTTGTTATGGTGATATGTGGCTGATTCATGATGATTCATGGCGTTATTTTACGTATTTTTTGGGTTTTTTCGTGAATTAGCGAGTTTGGAAATTTAGGGTTTAATAGCGAGTTTGGGAAATTCTTGGTAGCGAGTATGGGATTCTAGCGAGTATGCTATGATGGGCTAGCGAGTATTGACTTGGCTAGCGAGTATGGTGTAACCGAGTTAGCGAGTATGGTTTCTTTCTTGCATCTAGCGAGTATGGAGTCTCCTTAGCTAGCGAGTATGGTTCATTAATTCGTCTAGCGAGTATTGCTAGTTCATGAACTTAGCGAGTATGGAAGAAACTGAACTTAGCGAGTATGGTTGATCTACCTAGCGAGTATGACAAGTTCTTAGCGAGTATGGTCTCAATCTTTCCTATAGCGAGTATGAAATGTTATCTTAGCGAGTATGGTTGATCTTCCTAGCGAGTATGCAGTATTATTAGCGAGTTTGGAATCATAGCTAGCGAGTATGGTTGGGTTAGCGAGTTTGTAAAAAAAAAAAAAAAAAAAAAAAAAAAAAAAAAAAAAAAAAAAAAAAGTTTTTTGGCGGGAAAATTTGAGTAAAATTTATTTTCTGCAGGAGCTTAAACGTTCAATTTTTACGCGAGATTCAAAATTTGGTCTAACGTTGAAAATTTTGACCAAAAATTCAAATTTTTTGGTCAAAATTCAAAATTTTTCGGTGAAATTTGGCGTAAAAATTTTCATAACTCAAATTTTTCGTGCAACCTTACACTCGCATTTCATAGTGATTTTCATAGTATGTGCGAGAAATTTTTCAATTTGAATTTTTGGAGGGAAAATATGAAATCACTACACCTATACCCTAATATCACCACACCCAAGAACATGATATTATTGGTACACCTTATACAAGAACATGATTCATTAACTTGTTTCATTACATGAATACCAATATATCACCTCACCCACTCCATGATATCATTGGTACACCTTATCCAGAACATGATTCATTAACCTGTTTCATTACATGAATACCAATATATCACACCTCAAAACACACCACGTTTTGCTTAAAACGATCCTGATCAAGAATCATTCTACAATGACGATGGCTAATATCAGAAGTTTGTGTATACAAGGAGAATTCTTTATTATCTATTTGGGTTTGAAGTGAAGTCTTACGGATGCGTACTTATTTCATCTTCTTTCTTTCTTCCATTCCGCGAAGATGACTTGTTGGGCACATACTTATGTTAACCTTGGTGTTACATACATGGTGACGAAGACTTGGTTTATCTAGTTTTCATAGGTCAAGGGATGGACGGACGAAGACCTAGTTAACTATCACTTAAAGGAGTTACGTTGTAGTGCTCAGTGTCACAC